>JACEGR010004501.1:0-86490 GCA_014170235.1 Listronotus bonariensis
AAAGGAGGTTCTCAATTCGCCTGAATGTTTTTTTTGTTTGGTGTATGTTATGCGATTACTCCAGTGTTTAAGAACCAATTTTAAAAATTATTTTTTTATTTGAAATAGTGCACTTCTCTACGTACGTTGTTTGTGCGGCAAAGCTGCATTAAGATCGGTATATGTTTAGATAATAAAGAAAAAAGAAGAGATCAGGGGCGCATTCGGAATCGACAACCTTGGGGTAAAATTTAACCTATTCACCGATCTTAAAGAGGTACTAGCAATGTATTTTAGTGTATGTTTACCGATTTAATAGTAATAATAATACACTCAAAAAAACATACAGGCAAATTAATAACCCCTTCTTTTGAAGTTGGTTAAAAAAGCGAAAAATAAAAAAACAAAAAAATAACCCGACTTTAATAAAATTAATAAAATACTAAAAAGTTAAAAATAATGAAAAAACATAAAAAAGTAGGGTAATAACATATGTGCCAAACTACTCAATATTAATAACTAAAAAGAAGGTTTTTATACTTTAATAACATCATATGTTATGTTACCTGACTTCGTTTTTAATATTTTTAACTTTTTAGTGAGTGTTATTAATTTTTTTTGAAGTCGGTTTAATTTTTTTAGGTGTTTAGTTATTATTAGCTTTACGAAGAAAAAAATAAAAGTTCTCTGTGGTCTAAAACATAAAATGTAATGTTCAGATAGCAGAAATTTTTGTGAAGAGTACCTATTGTACTTAAAAGTAATAATAAAAACGTTTTCCATATAGTGCGAACTTAAGTAGGCCCCCAGTTAGAAATTATGATAACCAGTAGCATAGCGATTTTTAAGAGTAATGCTTTTTTATTTCTCTATAAATTTGTTATCAATAAATATTTTCTGAAAAACGGCGTTTGTAAGCTTTTGAACGCCAAATATGTCTATTATAGGATACAGGCTCTCTTTTAAACAATAAAATTATTTATTGCGTACCAATGTGTGAATGCTTACACTGTCTCACAAATATAAAACTCAATTTTTTTATTCCTCAAATTTGATGAATTTGCAAATTTTTATCTAAAACTTTCTTTAAGGAATATGCCAATAAATAAAGTTTTTATATTACCACTGCTGGTGTGTAAGTTTATCTGGAAGTGCTTTTTAAAAATATTTGTTATAAGTTTTGTCTTAGATATGCCGCTCTTATTTTCTAAGATAGATATTCTATTGTATCTGTGGATTATTTTATAAAAATAAAGCTTGTTGGTAATCGTACAAGTGCTTATAAAGTCGAAAACCTATGAATCGAGGACTAAATAATTGGCGCATTATAAATATGTGTTCGGTGGTGTGAGCATTTTGGTTTACGGTTAAAGGACTAAAAATAAAATTGTTTAAAGGCATATTTTTGATAATAATGTTTCCTATACCATTAAATTTAACGTTAGAAAACTTAAGAGTTGACTCGTAAATTTTGTAGGATAATTTTTTGATTTTTAGATCAGGTTTTTTGACTTTCAAAGTTTACAATACATAATATTTTATTTTCCCTTTAAAATTTCTTTTATAAAATTATGATATGCATAAAAAACAATTACTAATGACTCTGAATTCGAGACATTATTAAATAATTATAGCGGAGCCCCATTATCTTCTTAGAACCAGATTTCTTTGTTGCAAACCCTATAAATTGTTTCTAAATATAAATGTTTAACTTTCTTTTGAAATTATTACACACATTGAAACAATTTAGGTTAACAACTGATTCACTTAAACAACTTGAAGCCGAAATTGATGATCTTAAAAGCAGTAAAGAAGAAATTTGTTTAGAAAGTAAAAATATTATTAAAAATGTCAGAGCTTGGGTAACTGAACAAAAGAAAATTAATCATTTTGTTTGTAAACGAGAACAGGAATTTATGGAAACGATTAAAAAAATAAGTTGCGATAAGTACGTGTGTGGTGTGGTTAAAATGTTGGAGATGTAACGATATTAACTAAAGTTAAATTTTTCACTAACTTTTGTGTTTACTGTTACTAACAGTGTTTGATTTTACCTAATGACAAAAAGTAACATCATATTATTAATGCTTTCCTGTCAAACATATAATTTTCTGTTTAAAAAATAACATATTTTTAGAGAACGTTCTTTTAAAAGTCAAGCAGAATCACCAACTAAAACATTTAGAGCTAATAGGTCAACCCCCATGGTAATGTATGTACTTCCCCATGTAGTTTGGGTTCTCAAGGCACTGCTTCATTTTATGATGGAGAAAGTCCTCCGCCCAGTCCTGAGTATGGCTTAAATGAATGGTACTCAAGCACTTTCCGGGTAAGTGAAACTTAAAAACTATATCTTTGTACCATCATACCAAAAAAAAAAAACTGGGAAAAAAGTAGTTTTGTTTTTTGGTCTATTAGGATATTACCTTTTGATATTGTCAAAGCAATGTAGTTTTTGACAGCCACGTCAAAAGCCCCCGTGGTAACACTGAGGGGCAAGTATAACTAACCATTTCCAAATATCGCACATCCCGTTCGAAGGTGTATTAACTAAAAAATCTCCTATCCTCCTCCTATCTTTTTTGGCACGATGGTACATTGGGGTGGACGTTAATTTTTGTGCGAAGCCCCTAAAAGCTTTCTTTTGATAAAAAATCACTAAAAACTTTTTTAATTCAAAACAGCACGTGCCTCTAAACAATCAATTATTATACCTTCATCTAGAGGCACGTGGTATTTTTAAAGAGCCACCCATAATAATTATACTCAAAAATTAACTTAGATCGTTTAGAGACACGTGTTGTTTTGAATTGAAATGAATAAATTTTTTAAGTTTTTTTTTATCTAATGGAAACTTTTAGGGAGCGTCCCAAAAAATAATTTTAATGATCACCCTAGTGATTATACCCAAAAATTAACTCAGATCATCTAGAGGCACGTGTTGTTTTGAATTGAAAAAAATTCACTGTTTTTTTATCAAAAGAAAGCTTTTTATGGGGCGTCGCAAAAATTAAATTTTTAACTACTACTTTAATGTACATATTCAAGATTACAACATCCCAAAAATATTAAGTAAAAAAATAATAAAAGTGGCGCAGTATAAAGACTGATCAAATTTACCATTTCTTAATTTTTTGTTAGTGCAAATACGATTTGGTTAAATTAGAGAACTATTACTATTTTTTCTGATTAACGTGCTGCCAAAAGAAAAAGAAATTATGATCGCGTTTTCGCTTTATTGCAAAAACAATACTTTTTTTTAACTGACATATCCTGTATTTAAAATGGAAGTGTTAAAGTAAATTGGCGAGCGTGGTGTAGGAGCTAACGTACCAGCCTTTTGCCGCAGAGACCCGGATTCGAATCTTCGAAACACCGGCTTTTTAATGGCGCGTCACCTCACAGATGGTAATGGAATAGCCATTGTGTAGTAATTTGCCAATCCTGGGTAGTAGTTATTTAAAAAATTATGTCCGTATTGGCACTACCGCGTTGTCCAAAAGGTGCTGTGAAATGCAAACTGCATGTTTTAGTGCTTGGATAACGTTGACGGAACAGGGTAAATAATGGGTTAAACATCCAATAACCCGGCATTCACGGTACTCTGGTATCTAGGCATAAGCCTTCGTAACATGTCACAAAGAAAAAAAGGAGGTGTCAAAATATACAGGGTTTCTCTAAAAGTCTCGCAAAAAAGTACCACAAATTCCTGAGGGTAAAATATGACGTTTTAGCCCAACTTACGTTAGTACGAAAGGTGATAGTTTGAGAAATACAGGTTGTCAACAAATTATTCTTATTCTTAGTTATTTATACATAATTTTATTAGTAATAGGTGTATTACCACAATATTTGGCTTAAGGGGTTTTGAAAGGTGAGAAATTAGAATGTGCTATCAATTTTATTGTTAACTCTAAGGGGCGCCACATGTATATTGTCTAAATTAAAAACAAATTAACTTTTTTGAGCCACTTATGAACTATATGTATGTAACTTTTAGATAAAACTTTTTATTCTTCAACTTCTTTTATATGAAAAAAGTATATTTGGAAAAAGTTGATTTATGTAGCCGTTTTTAGGATATCTGAATTTAAAAAATGACTTCCTGTATGGTCAGGTCTAAGCTATACTGGGTGTTTCAAAATTGGATGTTAATCTTTTAAAGTGTGAGTCCTTATGTGATTTTAAAAAGAAAAGTTTTAATAAACCTATGTCCTAAATGGCTGATTTTTTTAGATGCAGGGTTGTAAAGTTTTAAAAAATGACTTTTATACCACTCTGCATCTCAAAAGTTACACCATTTAGGACACAGGTTTAATAATAAATAAAAACTGAAATCAAAACACATTTTTGACACCCTGTATCTTCGGAATCATCGACTTTTGGAATAAGGTAAATTGGGTTCAATCGTCATAATTATCCTCAGGAATTTATGGTAGCATTTTTTCGCGTCTTTTAGAGACACCCGTATACACTAAGTCACTATGAGCTCATTCAGGCGGTCTCAGCCGCTTAGCCGCTGAGTAAGCGAAGTGTCAAAACTGTTAAGTTAAACCAATAGTATGGCTTTATTTTGCCAGTTTTGACACTGCGCTTTCTCAGCGGATGCGGCTGGGACCTGACTGAGCCCAATGTTAAACAGTGTATATTAGTTGTAATAATCTTAAAGTTTTTGTTTCACTACATTATTTAGTACATTTAAGTTTTTGTATACGAGAGAAAAGTTTAAATTCTAAAAGGTTTTTCCTTATTACTTTTAAAGTGTTAGTTTTTTTAGACCGAATCTGAAAATGATTCAGAAGAAGATTACTGCGTAAATACATTAGAAAATTTAACGCAGCAGATGAAAAAGTCAAACAAAATATGGATGGATGAAAAAGAGCACGGCGTGACTGCAGGGTATCCAAGGATAAAAATGATTTTTAATAATTAAGAATTGTTTAATTATAATTTATTTATTTTTATTTATACATATTTTATAGCGTTTTTAAATAAAATTTAATATACCAATATTAGCCTGTGCATTTTATAAATAAAAACGCTAGTCTTTCAAAATTTGTTTTACTTTTTTTCTAATTTTAAATAGTATAACTGAAGTCAGCCATGCCTGCTAAATCCAGTGGCAGATAGAAAAATATTACTATTTACTGATGATACCCAGTGCCTCGTTAAAAGGCTGATGAACATTTCTCAGTTTAATTATACTTTCAGAGATCTACTGGTGTGTGTCGACTAACCAAAACTAACGCAAATGAGTTTCAGAGATTGTCAAAAGTACTCTCAGTGAGTTTTAGCTACTTAAAGCTAGTTCTGATATCAGACTGTTTTCAAACAAATTTTGTAGCTTCTTAAAAGCTGATTTAAAAAAACGTCCAGAAACCATAACTATCTTTAACTAACAAATAGAACCTGGGTCAGTAATGAAATGGACTTCATGATAAAAAAAAACCCTTTAAAACATTTTTAGGGGTTCCTTTTGACGTGTCTACCACGAATATTCATACCGCATAGATGAAAGTGGCGCTTTAACCCAGCCTGTCAATATTCAAATGTTTCTGGTGTCGAACTGCGCAAACGCGTCACTTTTTATGACATACAAACTTACCACAATGTTTTACATGCAATTTTTAAGCATTATGCAAAAAAATGGTATGGGTTAGGCAAGGCGCGCACTGAAATGGAAGGCAAGTAACGTGAAAGCCAGGTGATGAGTCAATGTAAAAAGCAGTCTTTAAAATCTGCGTAAATAAATACAAAAGCGCGTAATAAATTTGGCCGGGCGCGCACTGAAGTGGCAAATTAAGTGACTTGGCGGTGGTGTTGCGAGCTAGTGGCAAGTGCGGTCTTTAAAGCCTTTAAAACGTCCCAAACACCATTTCATCGCCATTTTTCTTTAATACGCTTTGCCGTGTTTATTTTCACAGGTTTTAGAGATTCCGCCTGACACTGACGCACTACCTGGGGGCTTTATTTGAAATGTGTGCTCCCGGGTGCACGCGTGATCTTTTGGTCGCTCAGGGAACGTCGACGCTCGTAAAAATCATGAATCGGTTTATTTGATAACAAGTGAACACGGATGTGTGCGTGATTTTAAAAAATCACATATTTACTGGCAACACTGCATGCAACAAGTTCTGACCAATGAGAATCGTTTGTGCTTGGTTTGTGTTTTGATTTCGAAGTGACTAGGGGCACGTTGATGTGCCGCGATTATTTTTTACCGGACACGTGTATGACGTCACTACTGTCTACTATCCTTATTTTCACTATATTCTCCCTTCTTTTTGCACTAAATTCCTGATATAACATTAAAAAACTTTTTAAAACCTGTTTTTACTGATTATAAGCCTTTCTTTATTAATATAATAAAAGGTTTGCTTTAAATCAAGTCGCCATGTTTGAAACCACTATACACATAGGTGTATGCATGGTTGCAGCGTTTTGGGCGTAAAAAAATTAGAATTTAATAAAAAAACGTGTAAAATAACTAAAAAAGAGGTTTTTAAGGATGTTCATAAAATATTGTATGCCAATTTAGTGTTCAAGAATTTTGTGCAAAAGAAGGCGGAATATAGCCAAATTAAGGATAGTTTGAATTTCAACTTTGATGATGAATAAAGACACGCTCAGTAGTGACGTCATACACGTGCCCGGTAAAAAATAATCGCGGCACATCAACGTGCCCCTAGTCACTTCGTAATTTAAAGTATCTCCTTAAGTTTTTTAGGTTATGAATATTGTTGTCATTTTTAAAAATGTATTTTATAAAATATAATTTAGGTAGATTGGTTCTATGCTGTTTACAAAGGACATCAACGACAACAAAAATAAAATTTAATGTAAAATGGCCCATAAATAACCAAAAATGTAAACATGAGGCTGCCGATTATCAATTATATTTGTGCCAACCAATTATGCTTGTGCCATCCTGTAAACCAAATGTAATAGAGACAGTAAGCGTAGGTGTAAGAGATAAATCTCGGTGTATTGCTTATTATTATTATTTCTCGAATTTTATCATATTATATTTCGCATAGTATTTTTATACCGTAAATTATCTTAACGATAATCTCTGGTAAATTATGTATTAGTTATTTTCTCGTAGTTTATCTATTATTTTATGATGACTACTAATTGTACCGTATTTTATCTTAAGGTGACATATATTGTATTACCTAAAAATATTATAAATGTATGTATTTCTCCAATATGTAGTTAGTTAGGTTGCCAGCGTTTGCTTTGAATAAATCGGTTATTCAAGTATATCGAGTAATCTCTAACTCACCAAACCCAAAAGTTGTTTGCTTCTACGAACCACAGGCTGCTGGAAGCAAAAACGTCACTGGCGCAGTCGGATCGGAAAATTCAAAACAAAAATTCGCCGTACCGAAACCGAAAAACATAGTGCCTTCGTGGATAGTGTTTTTCTCGGACTCGGTGAACAGCTGGACTTTTTCGTGGGACCGAATATCCTGATCGAAAAACCAGTGCCACTTGGATCGAAAATCCAAAAACCTCAAAACAGCTGGATTTTTTCGTGGGACCGAATATCCTGATCGAGAAACCAGTGCCCCTTGGATCGAATATCCAAAAAACCTCAAACAGCTGGACTTTTTCGTGGGAACGAATATCCTGATCGAAAAACCAGTGCCTCCTTGGACCGAATATCCAAACATTGAAGAAAAAGAAGAAAGAAAAAGACAATTCTTGAAAAGTTCTCTTGGACAGTGCAAATTTTGTGCTTCATTTCAAACCATTCAATTGCATCCTGGACAGTGCCTACTGACTGTGTGAAAGTACTGAAAATTGTGTTTCTACCAGTAGTGTAACAACCCAGATTTTGTGACAAACATCAAACCAGGGTGAGATCATTTTCTTATTTTCCTTTTTACCATCCTTTTTGTAATTTTATCCTTTATATTATTTTTTGTTTCTTCATATAACAATTTTTTTGTTTAAATATTATTTTATTATTATTATTATTTTTTTTGAATATTTTTTAACACCTTTTCTTTAACCTATTTTTTAAATTTTTTATGAACCTTTTTTTTTTACTTTTCTTTTAAAACTTTTTATTTGTTCATAAAAAAGGAGATACGCTTTAATGGAACGTAATTTTAATGTTTAATTTCAAAGAAACTCTTAGAAAAAATAAAGAATATCGAAATAAAATTAGATTTAAACCATATTTAAGTAGTTTATCTGAAGAAGAATCCGCAACTCAAAGTAGTAGTAAACATTTAGAAACTTTATTATTGGACGAAAATTTTGAAAATTTAAATTTTAATTTAGATCAAGACACAATGCCTGAAACAAATTATCAAGAACTAAGATTATATTATCAAAAAACATGGCGCCGACTAAAGACGGTCCGGCAAATCGCGGAAGAATTTTAAGTAAAATTATATGTAAACATTGTGATAAAACTGTCATATCGTACGTAAAGTGTAAGAAATGTGGGGAAGCTTTCCATCCCTCGTGCTTAGAACAGGCTGCTGGTCTCCAAAAAGCAACTTGTAAGCATATCGCCGAGGATAAACAAGAGATTATATCGCTTAGAAATCCGGCACAGGACAACCCAGAAAAAGAGTTATTACTACGAATTATTAAAGAACTTGAAGAGAAAAACGCATTACTAGCAGAAAACTGTGAACTATGGCGGAAAAGAGCTATTTCCCTGGAAAAACAGGCTTTGGAAAAAAGGCAACAAAAAAGGTAAACAACCAAAAAAGCGCGGCAAATAGAATAGCATTCCAAACCGTAAACGCAGACTCCGAAGAACATCATGAAGTTAGTGACGATGATGATAGCACTAGCAACATTGACAATGATGGCATCAACAACATAGTTGGGCCAAATCTAACAGCAACAACGGCACTGCAGTCAACTTCAGGGGCGGAATTGACACATGAAGTTGAGGAAGAAAAATTTTAAGAAAGTTTTAACTAGAGAACAAAAAAGGCAAAATCGACAAAATGAAAAGGGAAAAACTTTTCCTAAACCCAAAAAGAATATCCAAATGGGACTCAGAGAGGCTGCTGATGGTTTTTTACCAGCCAAATTACCAAACAACGACAGCAAGATTTGGCTCTCAATTTCAAGAGTTAAGAATACAGTCACCGAAGAAATTGTAAAAAAGTACATAATGGACCATACAAATTCAAATTTGGAAGACATAGAAGTAAAACTGTGTATTCCAAAAAATGAAACTTCTAAACGGCGTTTTATGGTAGGTGTCAAACCAGAATATAAAGAAACTGTGTACAAGCCTGATTTTTGGCCTGCTGGAATTGCCTTTGAGCGGTTCAATTTTGGTTTGGGACGAAATTTTTTAGATCGGCAGTAACTATTGAAAATGGATGTCGACTGGAGACTTCACCCAATGAACCCAAGACACTTCAAGGACTGAATTGGGAGACCAAAACACATACTTCAAAGCATATCCACGGAACTACATGTGGGATGGATATTGAGACGATCGATTCGGAGAAGCTCTCAGTACTACACCTTAATACACAGAGCATGAACAATAAGCATCTTGAACTGGAAGTACTGCTTGATACGACCAAGCCAGATGTTTTCTACACATCCGAACACTGGTTACGGAGAGATGACATAAAAGAGCTGCACTTTAGTCAATACAAACTTACCAGCTACTTTGGAAGAACAGAGCATAGGGGTGGAGGTACAGCCATTTATTTTAAAAATAAACTTAACTTTTCAAATGTTTTTACTAATACTGTACCAATTGAAAGGCATTGTGAATTTTGTCTGTCAGAGCTGAAACTTAATAAAAATTGCTACATATTTGTGGCTCTCTACAGATCTCCATTAGGGGATATTGATTTATTCTTTGAAAAAGTTTCGGAATTGATGGATGAAATTTATGGTGCAAATAAATTTTTAATAGTCGGTGGTGATTTTAACCTTAACTTTGCTGTAGAAACGGACACTACCTTTTCTCTATTGCAAGTATTTTCTAGCTATGGGCTTACGCCTCATGTTGAAGGGATGACTAGGGTTACGGCTGCCTCTAGTTCACAAATTGATAATATTTTTAGCAATGTCCTAAACATAGATTTTCTTAGCTGTGACATACTGATCACTAATATTTCTGATCACTATGGCCAAATATTAAATTTTAAAATCCCTAAACAGGAAACCAAACCGCAGTACATAAAAAACGAGTCTTTACTCAACAAAATATAACAAATTTTCTTAATCATTTGAGAACTGAAACCTGGATTCCTGTTTGGGAAGCTGAAGATGTCAATGAAAAATACAATACTTTTTTAACATATTCTTTTACTATTTTGACATATCTTTTCCTATTTCCTCCTCACGTATAAAAAATAATTGCCAAAATTGGGTAAATACAGAAATTAAGATGTATTCTTCATATATAAAAGATCTGTATGCTTGGTATAAAGAAACAAACAGCCAAATTATCTATAATCAATATAAAACTGAGAGAAAGCAGTATAGGCAATTTATTTCAAATTACAAAAAGGTTATCAATTGATAATAAAATTACAAATTCTAATAATAAAGTGAAAACAGCTTGGAATATCTTTAATTCGGAGTCGAACAAAACTAAATCATACTCTGATATCTCCCTGCGTTTGGAGACTGATGAGCTTGTAGATGACCCCCAAATCATTGCAGAACTATTTAGTAAACAATTTAATTTACCCATGCCTGCTCGCATTAACACACCATTGGAATCGTCAGGTAACTATCCAACTTTGTTTCTTACACCTGCTGATGTATCAGAGGCTTTCCGAATTATTATGAACCTCCCAAATAAATTCTCTGCTGGACTCGACGAGATTCCAGTTCGAATTCTGAAATTTGCAGGTGAATCGGTTTGTGAACCATTCGCGCACATGATTAATGAGTCTTTTACTTCGGGGGTCTTTCCTACTGAGCTTAAGAAAGCAAAAGTAGTCCCAATCGTCAAAAACGGTGATCGTAAGCTTGCAAAAAACTACAGACAAGTGTCAGTGTTGCCATCGGGTTCTAAGTTATTCGAGAGAGCAATATACACAAGAATAATGAACTTTTTGCACCTACACAAGATTCTGAAAGATACCCACCATGGATTTGTACCAAATAGCTCTACACAACATGCCATTTTTAAGACTATTAGTTACCTAATAGGAAAAGTGGATAATAATGACAAGGTTGCTGGTCTATATTTTGATCTATCAAAAGCATTTGACACTATTAACCATCAGTTATTGATAGATAAACTGGAGGGTTATGGACTGAGGGGTGCTTGTGCTTTATTGCTGAAATCGTACTTAACAGAAAGAAAGCAGTCTGTATGTGTCTCAAGTAATGGGAAGCAGTGGTTCTCAGGGACTACTGAGTTGAAGCAGGGTGTTCCTCAGGGCTCAATACTGGGTCCAATTTTGTTTCTGCTTTATGCGAACAGCCTCTCGGAGGGGTTTACCTCGGGTCATGTGTGTCAGTATGCTGATGATACATCGGTTATATTGGCTAGTAGGTCTTTGGGGACCCTCTCTGGGGAGTGTTCGGGTGCAGCAGAGCAAATGCGAGCTTGGTGCCAAAACAACTACCTAAAATTAAACGCTGATAAGACTGGACTTATTACATTTGAAAAATCCTTAGCACGAAGCCACTCTCTTTACGCTAAGATGAATGGTAAATCCATCCCAGTAGTCAACAACATAAAATTTCTAGGAGTTATAATAGACTCAAACCTAAGTTGGAAAGATCATATTCACTCACTGCAGTCTAAACTGAACAGTACATGTGCATTGTTGCGAAGATTAAGAGATGCACTTTTTGTAGACAGTATACGTAGTTTCTATTTTGCTTGTGTTCAGTCTCTCATAAGTTATGGGATTCTGTTTTGGGGATCTTCTACTTATGCAATTAATATCTTTAGAACCCAAAAGCGTATTATCAGATGCATACTTAAAGTGCATCCTCGAGCTTCTTGTAAACCCTATTTTAATAGCCTAGGCTTTTTAACTGTCCCTAGTCTGTATTTCTTGGCCTTAGTAATGTTTGTGAAGAAAAATCCCCATTTATTCACTGTAAACTCCGATTTTTATTCCAACTCAATGACAATTGTCACCAGAGGCAGGAGTGATCTTAGTATTCCTTCTCATAATTCAACGTTCTTTGAGAGAGGACCTTATTACCGTGCTGTCAAGGCTTATAAATCCTTGCCACCTACCTTGTGTGAAATAGAGAACAAGGATAAATTTCGAAGGGCTGTGATACAGTTCTTGCAGGATAAGTGTTTTTATTCTTTTAATTTTGATTATTGATCATAGACTGTTAAACTGTTACTACATATTTTAATTGTGATGTCTGTTAATGATTTTATTACCACCTGTATTTTTGTATCGTTTTAACTGTTTTTAACTATTTAACTAAATTTCTTAATTATTGATCATAATCTGTTCAACTATTACTAGATATTTTAATTGTGATGTCTGTTAATGATTTTATCACCACCTGTATTTTTGTTTTATTTTAATTGTTTTTAACAAATGAAATGATTTAAAGTGAATGTAAATTTAAACTATTTTTTTATTTATTCTGTAGTAACGTTTCTTTGTCGTTGTAACAATGATTTGTGGAAATAAAGGATATTATTATTATTATTATTATTATTATTATTTAGATATTATTCCTAAATTTAACGGTGAGCCATGTGCGCTTAAAAATTTTATTGCTGCTTGCGATGAAATTGTTGCTCATTACGCTAATAGTACTCAAATCATTAAAAATCTTATTTTTAGAGCTATTATTGGTAAACTTGAGGGTAAAGCTTTAATTTTAATATCAAGTAGAACAGAATTAACAAAATGGGAAGAAATTAAACCTATTCTAGAAATTAGTTTTACTGATCAAAGATCTTTTACTTGCTTGCTTCATGAACTTCATAGTTTAAAACCTAATCCAAAAGAATCGCCCTATAATTTCGGAATTCGTTGTCAATATTTTAGAAGTTTGGTTTTTAATTCTATTAATTGTGACGCTAACATGCATCCAGATGCTAAAGTTGCTCAAATAGGCAACATTGAAAAATTACTTTTAATAACATTTTTAAAATATATACCGCACCAAATTCAAACCGGAGTAAGATTGAAAAATCCTTCATGCCTAGAGGAAGCTATGAACTATGTTATTGAGGAAGAAAATTTTATGTCTTTTTGTACGGATACTAAGAGAAATACGTTCCCGCAGATTCCAAATCCAACAATCAAAGCACCTACTATTCAACAACAACAGCCATTTTTCATAAGGCAGACACCACAATATTTTAGTCCTTTGACATCAGACTTTGGAAGAAGAAATTACTTTCCGAGTCAACCAATCCAAATTAATCCAAGAAATATCCCGGAGAAAAGATATTTCACAAACCAACAAGTATTTGGGAAACCCAAGAATGTCTGGAAACCAACTGGACAAACTCCAAAAGAGTCACCCACTCCAATGTCTGTAGTGACTAAACAGACTGTAGCACCGAGAAGTACTTTTCAACAGCATAGTCAAACACAGACAAGTGGATTTAAACCCCAGTATAGACCAATAAATCAGTATCAACCCAGGCTACAAAATTATTTTCAACCGCAATCAAGACCGACATTTTATGCAGAAGAACTACATCTGACTGATGATTATACAAATAACTATCAGCCCAATGTATCACATCTAACCGAAGACTATATGAACCCTCAAGAAATAATTCAAGAAGATACCTGGTTCGAAGAAATTGATGATGCTGATCTATTACACTCTCACGTAAATATTGAAGAACTAATTGATCCTCAAACTGAAGTGCCTTCTTCTACCATTCCTGAAGACACAGAAAATTTTTCTCAGCCAGCCTCTGGAGAGAAGATCACTTAGAACTGAACAGTATGGATCAACGTAGATTACCATTCATAGTAATAGCAGGATATCCTAAACCTTTAAAATTTTTAATTGATTCTGGTAGCCATATCTCACTTTTAAATCCATATTTAGCAAAACAGTATTTTCCAAATTATATAATAACTAAACCAACTCTTATTAAAACATCTTGTGGTCAACAAATGGCAAAATATGAAGCTCATATTCCAGCTTTTAAAGAATTTGAAGTAAGAGAAAATATCATATTCACCTTATTTGACTTTCATCCTTTCTTTGACGGACTTATTAGCTTTAGAGATCTCAAAAACATGGGATTTAATTGGAACTTACAAGACGGATTTTTACAAAGAAACAATGTACTAATACCAGTCTACCAATGTGCACCCACTGAATATGATTGCTATAATGTAACTCTTAATGAAAATGAAATACTTAGAACAAAATTACCTACAAATGCTATTACAGATGGCGTATATTATATTCCTAAACAAGAAATTAATAACCACTGCTTTATTCCTGAATCTATAACACAAGTAGAAAACGGACAAGCATATGTAGAAATTCATAACGTTAGTGCTGAAGATACATATGTAAATATTATTTCTCCATTACAAGTAGAACCAACAAGTGATTATGACATCTATCAAGGAGAAATAGTAAATTATGAACCATATCTAGATCAACAAGAAATTGAAAGCATTTTAAGACTGGATCATCTAAATGAAGAAGAGAAAAATAAATTAATAAAAATATGTAAACAATTTTATTCAATTTTTCAAAGTCCAACTGAACCTCTGTCAAATACTACGTTAACTACACATACAATTCGAACAGTTGATGACGAACCAATTTATACAAAATCATATAGATTTCCAGAAATCCATAAAGAAGAAGTAAAGAATCAAATTTCAAAAATGATAAACGATGGAATAATCAGAAATAGTGCAAGTCCATGGTCAAGTCCAATATGGATAGTACCCAAGAAGCCTGATGCTAGTGGACAAAAGAAATGGAGAATTGTAGTAGATTACAGAAAATTAAACAATAAAACCATTCAGGACAGATTCCCTATTCCCAATATAGATGACCTTCTAGATAAACTTGGCAGATCACAATATTTTACCACATTAGACCTTGCAAGTGGTTTCCACCAAATTAAGATGCATAGGGATAGTATTGAAAAAACAGCTTTTTCTACTGATCACGGACATTATGAATTCCTCAGAATGCCGTTTGGTTTAAAAATGCACCTGCGACATTCCAAAGAATGATCAACGAAGTCCTAAAAGAGTTCATAAATAAAATTTGCGTTGTATATATGGATGATGTCATCGTATTTTCAAGCACACTAGATGAACACATAAGCAATTTAAAATCAATTTTTGAAAAATTCAAACAACACAATTTAAAAGTTCAACTTGATAAGTGCGAATTTATGAAACGTGAAGTAGAATTTTTAGGACATATAATTACAACAGAACATATTAAACCCAATCCTAGAAAAATCAATGCCATTCTAAATTACCCAATTCCAAAAACACATAAAGAAATTAAGAGTTTCCTTGGAATGGTCGGATATTATAGAAAATTCATTGACAATTTGGCTAAAATTACAAAACCTCTTACAAATTGCTTACGAAAAGGTAAAAAAGTAGAACATACTAAAGAATTTTTAGAAGCCTTCCGAACTTGTAAAGAAATGTTATGCAATGACCCTATATTAGTACATCCAGATTTTTCCAAAGTATTTACCGTAACTACTGACGCAAGTAAATATGCAATAGGAGCAGTTTTAAGCCAAGATGGAAAACCTATATGCTTTGCAAGTAGAACTCTTAACCCCAATGAAGTCAATCTAGCCGTAATTGAAAAAGAATTGTTATCAATTGTATGGGCCGTAAAATATTTTAGGCCATATCTTTTTGGTCGCCATTTTAAAATAAGAACAGATCATAAACCCTTAAAATGGCTTGATAGCTTAAAAGAACCAAATTCGAAATTAGTGAGATGGAAATTACAATTGAGCGAATATGACTATGACATTGATTATGTTAAAGGAAAAGAAAATTTGGTAGCAGACGCCCTCTCAAGAAACCCAGAAAGTAGAGAAAACACAGATAACTCTTCTCTAGTAAATGAGATAGGGGATTCTGATAAAGTAATTGAAGAATATATGGAACAAGAAAACCATTGTGTGACAACAGTACATTCATCCAATGAAGCTCCGCTTTTAGGATTTCCTTACTCAGAGAAACCCCTTAATTATCATAAACACCAGATGATCATCAAAATCTCAGAAACCTCTCCAGTACCACTTTGTATCCGAGAGAAAATTTTTGACCATAACAGATATTTTATAAATTTAAGAAAAAAACATATGGATGAAGACCTACAGGAATTTGTAGCTAATCTCGTTAATGGAGTGACCTATCATATGTTTTTTCCAAACAAAGAAGATGAACAATTTTTTATAAGAAATATGCAAAATAAAATTGAAAATTTAAACTCTAAATTACTAATTTGTTCTGCAAAATTAACGGATGTAACACTGGAAAAAGAGAGACAAGATAAAATGAACTACCATCATGTATACAAAACAGGGCATCGTGGGATAACAACCACTATTGAATCTTTAAAAAGAATTATTATTGGCCAAATCTCATAAATGACGTAACCAATTATATTAATAACTGTAATATTTGTCAAAAGGCTAAATACGAAAGAAATCCAAATAAATTTGAGTTTCAACCGATACCTATTGGATCCAAGCCTTTTGAAAGAGTTCATTTAGACACTCTGTCAATTTCGAAAGAAAAATTTTTGACCATAATTGATACTTTTTCGAAATTTGCTCAAGCATATGCTATTGGAGGTTTAAACTCAGTAAATATACTTGACGCGTTTTTAATTTTTATATCACATTACGGTATACCTGACACAATTATTTGTGATAACGGAACCGAATTTAGTAATCAAGCTTTTCAAAACTTTTGCAAAATTCATAAAATAAATATACATTACACTACACCAAAAAATCCAAATTCAAACAGCTACATTGAGCGATTTCATTCTACGTTATTAGAGCGAGTTCGTACTCAAATGCAGCAACAGTCAAGCGACTCATTAAACAATTTGATCCAATATTCACTTCTTTATTATAATAATGCAATTCATTCTAGTACAAATTTTACCCCTTTCGAAATAATATCAGGACATTTTACTTCTAAAAGCCCATTTGATATTCAAGAAAATGATATAATTTCTAAATATGTTCAAGATCACAAAAACAAAATGTCGGAAATGTATAAAAATTTACATTCAAAATTTCAAGAAAAAAAGGAACAAGACACACAAAAGGTTAATCTAACTCGTGATAAGCCTTTTACTATCACAAAAGATGACCAAATTTTTCATAAAGAAGAAACAAGGGATAAATTAGCCCCTAAGTTTTCTAAGATAACACCAATCGCTCAAACTAAGAATAAAGTTAAAACTGAAACATCAAAATATTCTAAACATAATTTGAAAAAGCGTAAGAAACGCTAATTCATTTTTTTTTGTTTGTTTCAGATGCACCTACTATCATATTTCTCATTTATTCTTTTATTTACGTTTTGTTTTGGCACAATCCAAAAACTTTTTAATCCAATTCTCCCAGTTAAACTACATACTTCAAAAATTATATCAAGCAAACACACTTTTGTAACATATTTAAATTATTTGGAGTTACAAGAAATGCAATCCAATTTAAAGCAGCAAATAAAATTTATTGCTGAAAGAAAAAATTGCAGTGATCAATCTCTTAAATTAATTCAACAAGCTAATGCTTTGCTAAATAATAATGATCACCTGTTAAAAACAATTATACCTTCTTTAAGACAAAAACGTGGATTAATTAATTTGGGAGGTAAAGTTTCTAAATGGCTTTTTGGTACTCTTGATGCCGAAGATGGCGATAGAATCAATAAAATACTAAAATTTCTTAATAAAAACGACCACCTTCTTCAAGATAAAATTAATGACCAAATTCATCTTGCTAAAGAAATAATAGCTAGTTCCAATAAAAGTTTTTCTCAAATTAAAGTTAACATTGATGCAACTATGCAACTTCTTAATAATTTGCAAGAAAGCATAAATGAAATAAATGCTTTGGGACTTATCATTAACACGCTAAATAATTTAAGTTTAAAGTTGACACAAATTGTTAACGCTATTACTTTTGCTAATTTAAATAAAATACATCCTTTATTTCTCTCTATAGAAAATTTGCAGTTTATTATTGATAAAATGAGCTCTCTTTATTCAACAGAACAGCTAGTAAAATTTTCAAATCAACATAGTTACTATCAACTTTTAGGAATTCAGTTAATATATGAAAAGGAAAAAATAATATTTCTTATCCATTTTCCTATTCTAAAACCAGAAACCTTTACTAGTTATTTCCTTTATCCTGTACTAGTCCAAAACAAAATTATATTACCAATCAAATCATACCTTTACCTAAATGAGAAAAATGGTCTATATCAATATGGAACTAAACTCTGTGAAGAAATAGAAAACACGTATTACTGTAACAACCACCTCCAGATCCAAGACGACTGTGTAGTCAATGTTATTCTACACAACCAAGCTGAAAATTGTACTGCTCTAGACGTTCATCTTGAAGAAGCCATTGCCAACCAAGTTACCCCCGATAATGTCTTGTTCACCACGCCAAAAGACACAATTATTACTGAAAACTGTGCAATTGAAAAACACCATGAGTTACAACCTGGTAGCTACCTCATTACAATACCTGAAAAGTGTAGTTTCCAAATAAACAAAGAAACCTATTCACATGAAGAAACCATTCTTCCAACTTCAATAATTATCCAGTTACCTGCATTGAACCTGTCAGCAATACCGCAGTATTCAACCAAAATGATGTTGAAGAGTATTAATTTGGACACTATCCAGAGCCTTACCAATAAAATTAATTCACAACACGAATTAATTCTGCCAACCGAGCCAAAAGAAAATCCTTCGTCTACATGGGTATTTATTTGTATCAGCATTCTGGTCTGTGTCATATGTTTTGGATGCATCAAATGTTACTATCGTTTATGCTACCCTTATCCACTGATACCAATGTGTTACAAGAGAAGAAACTCTCCAGCCCACCAAAGTGATGGTCAGCCCAGCCTGCCAAACCAACCCTAGGCTTCCATTTCAGCCGGGAGGAATTATATTTGTGCCAACCAATTATGCTTGTGCCATCCTGTAAACCAAATGTAATAGAGACAGTAAGCGTAGGTGTAAGAGATAAATCTCGGTGTATTGCTTATTATTATTATTTCTCGAATTTTATCATATTATATTTCGCATAGTATTTTTATACCGTAAATTATCTTAACGATAATCTCTGGTAAATTATGTATTAGTTATTTTCTCGTAGTTTATCTATTATTTTATGATGACTACTAATTGTACCGTATTTTATCTTAAGGTAACATATATTGTATTACCTAAAAATATTATAAATGTATGTATTTCTTCAATATGTAGTTAGTTAGGTTGCCAGCGTTTGCTTTGAATAAATCGGTTATTCAAGTATATCGAGTAATCTCTAACTCACCAAACCCAAAAGTTGTTTGCTTCTACGAACCACAGGCTGCTGGAAGCAAAAACGTCACTTATCGGCGAAAACGACCGATGTCAACCGAGCCGTAAGACTTAAGACTTAAGAAATAAAAATAAACCATTTCTTACTTCTTACGTCTTACGGCTTAATTCTTACTGCTTAAGTTTTTGGCACTATAAATTATCAGGTTACTTGTCACATGTTCATTTTTCTTACGGCTTAACGTTAAGTCTTAAGTCTTACGTTACTGAAACTATAAATCAGGCTTTACCCTGTTCATAAATTATTAAGGTCATTCAACCGATTTGGAAAGTTTATCCATTTATTAAAAATTCTTAATTGGTTTAAGGCCTCTACAAGTTCGTGTAGAGCGTCGCTAACTTTATACGTACTTAAACCAACAAAGTTGCTGTTTCCAATATCAGTTTGATAACTTCCAGTTGCCAACAAATTAAGGGTTGAAAGAATCTACAAATATATAAATATTATGTATTTCCAATTTACACTAAAGATTTTATAAATATAACTAAATATATATATCTCACATACCTTAACATCTTTTGGTGTAGCCGTAAAACGAATTGGAGGAGCCATAAATTCATCTAGTTTCTCGCAAAGATTGTTTTTCTAAAGCGGATTTTTTTTAAAATTTCCATTTGGAAATTTAAGCTTCTAAAGCCCCCAGAGGCAAATTCTTCGTCTTTAGTATTCTAATAATTCCGCTTGCTCTATTCCAGCCATTACATTTAAATTAACAACATTATTAAATTCCACTTCGAATATACAAAATAATCCTTCGATTTAATGGTTAAAAGCGTTGGAAATGACGTCTGAAATCCGTGCTCCCAGCTTGAACGCCAACTAAAGAGGTGTCGCACAAAACAAATGAAAAAAGCACGCGTGATCTTTTGGGAACGTCGACGAATTTTTCAAATAAAGCATATGTGCTTATTTTTGGGCGAGCGTCGACGCTCATTTCAAATAAAGCACCCTTTGGAAATGACGTCTGAAATCCGTGCTCCCAGCTTGAACGCCAACTAAAGAGTTGTCGCACAAAACAAATGAAAAAAGCACGCGTGATCTTTTGGGAACGTCGACGAATTTTTCAAATAAAGCATATGTGCTCATTTTTGGGCGAGCGTCGTCGCTCATAGGAAATGAACGTCGACGAACATTTCAAATAAAGCCCCCGGCCGCCACATCATTTGCTAACCATTTCAGTGCGAGCCTTGCCTTAGAGTGGCGTTGAAATGGTATTTGGGAAGTGTATGGAGTCAGATGATCACCACTTGTCACCAGAATGTTTAATTTTTGAGGGCCACTAGTTCACCATCTGGCTGCCACATTACTTGCTTGCCACTTCACTGCGCGCCTTGCCTTACAGTCACAAATCCCGCCTAGTCCGATACCCGAAACATATGTTTGAGCCTTATGGTTTTATGACTGTAACCCTTACCATTTTTGACACAATGTTAAAACAATGGGGTAAACTTGTCCGACAAAAAAGTGACACGTTCGCCCAGTCCGACACCGCGAAAATTTTATATTGACAGGCAATAGATAACTATAAGAGATAGAAAGATGGTTAAATTGGGGAAGTTGATGGCCATTTAACCGTTAATATAATGCCGTTTTGATAACGGCTGTATCTTGTTTGGTTTTTTAATTTAATAAAATAACTGAAAATGTTTATTTTTAAAAAGTGCTATAACTTTTTTATTTCAAATAATGGGGGTTATTTTGCACTTGGTGTTTTTCACACGGCACAAAAACCGCGTAATGCCTAACCTCGACTAAGTACTAGTGGAATGAGGTTCTCGTACCCAAACTCTTTTTGTCCGTTCCAGTTTTCGGGTATCAGTTAAAGAAAACAGTCGAAATGTGAACTAGTAAATAAAGTGATAGTGAACTCTTTTATTTGGATAACTGACAGAAAATTTATAAGTAAGCATCTCTTTAGTTGTAGTCATTAATTTGTTTTATTTAAACTATTATATTTAAATTTCATTTAAAAGAACTTGGCTGTTTTTTTTCTTATATTGTGTACTCTTAAAAAGATTGTTTTTTTATTTTTTTATTTATTTTTAAATAATTTTTATATTTTTATTTATTTTACAACTTAGTTTTTGAGTCTAGAAGCACCTAGTACTTAAAATATATTATTATATATACAGTAGGGTGGATCGAAACATGGGTAATTTTTTTTTTTAGATATTGATGAACCCTATATCTGGAAAAGTGGCACACTGTAGTACATATTTACCTTGCAAAAGCTGAAGTTCCTAGGACAATGTTTTCCGGTGCCCCCAGGCACTCAAAAATTCGGATATTAACGTTTTTTTGTTAATTTTTTAAGTTGCAGCTCTTCGCTTGTTTTTTGGTAAAACAACCCAGAGCTCACCACGAGGAGGTGGCTGCAAGTCGAGCTCCACCCACCCACCCACTTCCTTAAGTTAAAAAATTACGGGCTGGCCTTGAAATAGTCTCTTTTACACTCAAATTTAGGTAATATTTGACGCCCCGAAATACGATTTCTAATGAAACCATCTCGTGCATCAGAACCACAAACAGCTACTGACGCTTCTGTTACAAGTTTTATGCAACGTTCGACAGCTTGGGTGTGACATGGTAGTTTGAAAATATTGATTTCCTCGGGGATTGCAGCAATCATTTTCCTCAGATTTTCTGTTGAAAATGCTCGTGTAACTGGAGGCTCGGTTACAGCTACTGCTTGCCAGTGTATCAGTTCGGTGTAATCTGTACATTCAAAATTAATTTTGGGTACCTTAAATTTTCTCACATTAGCTTGAGGTTGGTTTGTACGACATTTTAATATACGTCGCAATCCTAGTTCCCTAATATGCAAACGTTCGTCTCCAAGCATACATAAAAGAATGTTTTCTGGGTGTGCGAAATAGCCGTTGACCTGAATAATTTTGTCAACGATTTGCCTTAAATTTGGAGATAGGTATCGAGATCTCTGAATTAAATTAAATAAATGCAGCGAACCGTACTTCACATCAGGTTTTAGTTTAATAGAAAACCAGGTTGTTACATACACTTTTAATATATAGTTTGTTAAAATTTTCAATTCTTCAGATGGATTTATAGTTCCAACGTATAAGCGCAAAATCCTGTTGGCAGTTGTGAGCCATCTTGAATGTGCCAACTTTCCAGGTTGCTTTTGAGCCAAACTTTTTGAAATAACGCCATTTGATATTGCAATGCTGATCTCCAAAAGATATTTCTGATCAGTGCTTAAAATCTTAGGATCTACTTCTGGAACTATTACATCAATATTTTTAAATGAAACAATTGGTAGTTTTTCGCAAGATTGTAACTGCTGGCCAATTACTCCAATATATTGAGTTGGCCCAGTTGTTTCTCCATCCAAGTTTTTAATTAGGTGGCGAAGCGGTAATTCATTACAGTGCAGCAGGCAAATTATCCACTGTAAGGATTTTCCGGTTTCTACTTCAAGATTACGAATAATACCGTTGTTAATTCCCGTATTGACAGCTGTTCCATCACACCCTATTGCAACTAGCTCAGACAAGTCCATTTGTTTTTGGAGAAAATGAAGCATATTTGTTGTGATGTTTTTAGCAGTACCTGAAGAAACTTCAAAATGGCCTAAATATTTTGAGCCTGGTTCTGAAACGAGTGCAATGTGCTCTTCGACAATTGTTTTTCGATGGAAAGTGTCTCCTTCTTTTGTTTGAACAAGAGTTTTATCCTTTCTGCCGTCGAAATATATAGCATATAAAGGGTTATTATTAACATTGTGTTGTTCCTTTATTGTAGTTCGTGCTCGCTTACGTTCTCGTCTTATTTTGTTTCTATCGATTATTTTGCTTGTCTCTTCTTTTGAAATTAGGCCAACATCTTTCAAAACGGCGTTTGCTATAATCGCAGCTGACCTGTCTGACACCCCCGTACGATCACAGGCTTGAGCTAAACTCGGTAGAGTTAATCTCATCTGCGAAGTTCCCGGAATTGCCTTGCTGGTACTGACATTAACTATATTTACAAAATCTGGGTCATCTTTAGTTTCGTTAAGATCGTCTGGGTTGTGATCTTCCGGTATTAAAAATTTATTTGGTCTAGAAATCACAGTTTCTGTTATGGTAATATCAGGCTTCGTTACTGTTTCGGTTCGCTTTCTGTCTAGAGAACGTTCAATTTTTTTGTTGTAATAACATCAACTGAAGCAATAACCATTTTTCTGTCCGTCCTTTGGTCTGTTAAAAACTCTCTTTCTCTGAAGGGTACTTTTGTGTTGCAATTGCATAACAAAAATCAACACATTTACAAGTTGAAATGTCAAAAAGCCTACCTTCCGCATCTTTCCTAAACTCAGCTATTTTTGTTAAAAACACTTCACTATTCCTTGACTTTATAGGTTTTTTTATCTTTCGAACTTTCTCATGATAGCTTCTAATTAAATGTATAATTTGTTGATCCGAAATGATTGGTATGGAGGATTTCGCCCATATTACTTTAATTTCGGCAAGTAAAATTGTTGAAATATGTGCTAATGTAGGCTCTGCTTTATTTTGCGACGCATCCAATAAGGACTGCCGTATAAATAGATAGTTTTTCATAACGTCCGCGTATGTCGGTAACACATTCTCTTTAAATTTGGATGGAGCTCCAAACACAGGACACTTCACGTCTTTTCTCGTTTTTGGCATGTTGTTACTACTCATACAACTTACAAAATATTATTTTTGGTGTTGTCAAATATGGTTTCAAACGATTGATAGTAACCAAACTAAAAACACATACGTACAAGCTGAAACCCGCCGTAGAACTGACCAAATGATGCCCAGACGTGCATTTCATGAGTGCGTCCGAGAGCGCCGACTTTAAAGTGGTGGGGGCACCGGTAAACATTAACCGATCGCGTTCAAATTTTAAAGGGTTCATTTACTTGTTACTACGCCACTTTTCCGCATATAGGAGTATAAGATTTTAAAAGTTGATATTTTCGATCCACCCTAATATACCGGGTGTCCGGGAAAATGTGGGAAATCTCTCGCACACGTATGGAACAGATGAAAATAACACGACAAGTTGTTATAAAATTTTTTCCGTTTAAGCCCCCTGCGGAGATATGATCCCCTAAAGGGGGCAGCTAGAAATCGATTTTTCGTGAATAACTTTTAAAGCGCTCTGTATAATTTGATAATACTTTAGTATGATGCATACTAGTAAAGACCTCTTAAAATAGTGCTCTTGAAACTTATGTCGCTTCTTTAGTTTGCCAGGGACGGACTTGTTTTCGCACATTATTGATAATATTTTTTACGCTCTGTATGATGAAGACACAAAAATATGTTTCTGGGTAGTATATATGTATATATATATATATATATATATATATATATATATATATATATATATATATACATGGTGTAACTAATATAAGTGTAAAACATTTAAGGAGGTGATTCCTCATTGAAAAATATGAAAAAAAAGTTCCTATAAACATGGGTCCGAAAATGCATACTTTCCAAGATACAGGGTGTTAAACTTTTTAAATAAAATAGGTTTTGTTGTAATTATCTTGTAACAATCTTAATAACGCCTCTGGTCAGTTATGACGACATTCTGTGACCTATAACTCGTTTCTTCCATTATCCATAATCACTGTGTCAATTTTTTTAAAGCAACTATTAAGGTTATCAGATGGTTTCTCCTGGAATATTTTTCAGGATTAACTCTAGACTAAAGTAACCTCTTTTTTCACATTCTACCAGTATTATATCATCTTGTTGTTGTAGAAGAAGGGTTTTTATTTAAAATCATTGAAATTTCTTTTAAACTGACTAAAACACTAGTAATCAATAAATGGTCGTTGTTATTTTCTTAAGAAAAATATTAATGGCTGCTATGTCACAGCCAACTTTTATTTAAATAAACATTTGGACTAAAAATTTGTAAAAACAGATTTTACTAAAAAGCACAAAAGATAGGTATAGGCAACCTATATACCATTGGAAAGAGTATTTTATTTGTCATCATGTGACATAAAAAAATACAGGGTGTTCCATTTAAAATAAGAGAGATATGGCTATTTGATTTTCTGAAAAATTGAAATTATTTTTTGATCACCCTGTACAATATTTGATCTTGATTTGACCTACGTATGATATGGCCGACTTTTTCTAATCTTGTTACACATTTTAAAGTTTAAAGTATTAAAAGTGTTAAAGTAAAATCAATTTAATTTTACCTCTGCATTTTTCAAAAAAATTAAATATCACAAAAACGAATAAAACTAGACACTAAGTACTATAAACAAACTTGAGTTATTTTTTAAAATAGAATCTAAAACCGTCATAAAATATAGGGTGTTCCATTTAAAAAATATAACTTCGATACGTCACACTTTTTTAAGACACCCTGAATAGACTAAAATAATTTTATACTGTGGTCTTATCCGACCTGTATATGTTCCAGTATTTACTTTTTTAAACCTAGTTATCCAGCTACAGACCGTCGAATATGGTGGCCACCCTATATATATATATATATATATATATATATATATACAGAGATATGCACATATCTCTATATACGTACATGTATATCTGTAGCTGTGTATATATCCATGAGGTATATATATATATATATATATATATTATATACAGGGTGTTAAACTTTTTAAATAAAATAGGTTTTTGTAATTATCTTGAATACCCTGTAACCGATTTTCTTGAAATTTTTCATTGTTATTTCTAGTAATAAAGGTCAAAGTTAGGCATAATTAAATTAAAATTATTAAGTCCAGTGGCGTCTCACGGGACATCTTATCGAAAATAATTGTAAAAAATGTACGCCACTGACTTTTATTATTTTACGAACAACTACAGAGATACATCGTCATAAATGCGAACTGGATTTATTGTTATTTTGTAGTTAGTAACATGCAATAAAGTGGTTTTTATTTTTTTCTCGAAAACGAAGCACGATACAAAAAAATTTCAAGAGATAAAAAAGTTGTATTTTCAGTTGCTTATTCTAAAAAAATAAAAAGTTTCAAAAAGTCAGTGGCGTACATTTTTTTACAATTATTTTCGATAAGATGTTCCGTGAGACGCCACTGGACTTAATAATTTTAATTTAATTATGCCTAACTTTGGCCCTTATTACTAGAAATAACACTGAAAAATTTCAAGAAAATCGGTTACAGGGTATTCAAGATAATTACAACAAAACCTATTTTATTTAAAAAGTTTAACACCCTGTATCTTAGAAAGTATGCATTTTCGGACCCATGTTTATAGGAACTTTTTTCATATTTTTCAATGAGGAATCACCTCCTTAAATGTTTTACACTTATATTAGTTACACCATGTATATATATATATATATATATATATATATATATATACATCCCGCTATCATTCTGACGGCCGCAGATAGACAAGTAATTTGACGGCCTTTTACAACTCGCAAAAAAATGCTTTGATTGATGTATACTAACAATCTTTTTATTTATTACAGTTAAATAAAGTATTTCAAACATATTTCAGGACTTTAAAAAAACGGGAGTTTTCATTTACCACCCATTTGGACGGCCGTCAAATTTCCGTGGTTTCGACGGCCAAAATATACTAATTTTTATAGACTCCCATCAATCCGACGGCCTGTTTTTAATATACGGTCCATCTGACGGCCAGCGTTGTTGCCAAATCACGCAAAATTCTTTATTGCATTATTGTGGCAAATCTTGCTTAACAAACAAAGCTCATATTGTATTTCCGGACAGGTCGTAGTATTTTTGTTTATATTTTTTACCAGTGATAGACAAAACATGCATTGATCTGCAATACTTTAGATTACTAATGTCTTTTTTATGACTAAATCTTATACTGGATAACTTTAATATCGCTCTGAGTAGTTTAATTAAATTTAGCACACAGTCGGTATGCAATAAGAGACAATTTCTAATATATATCATATTTTTTAATGTTTCCCAGTGGCGTTCGCGCAGGATTTAAAAAATATATTTAAAAAAACATTGTTAGCCACTTCTCTACACACGTTTTTCGGTACAAAGTATATATATTTTTAATTTTCTTTCACTTCTCAGCAACTTTGATTTTTAGCTTCTCTAGTCCAACGTATGGTTTTTGGGTTAAAAAATAAGTAATCTCTGCATGGTCATATGGCTATAACGTATTAATTGATAGAAAATGCCGTTTTGCTATTTTAAATACTCTTGTATTAAAAGTGTTTTAAAAGACGCAAGGCCCTAGATCCTTTAAATGCTTTACTTTGTATTTTTCATAAGTCTGACTTGAGAAAAATTAGAAGCTAACATATGCTAAGAACTAAATGGAAATAATAAACATAATTTTTATTTTAAAAAAGCAGTGGCGTACAATATGTTTCTCTAAAAATATTTAGTTTAAATTCTGCACGAACGCCAATAGAAGTAATTAAAGGGTATGCCGAAACTCATGAGTCCCCACCGTTTTACGCCAATCTCTTACAATTTTACCCTTGTGGAGATGTCAAAGCGATTACACACATCTTTATATCCGCGTAACAACGTTCTATGTGCCGCACATAGAACGTTGTTGTGCCCTGACAAAAAAACTCTCCTATATTTCATTAGAGTGGGCTAATGTCCTAGTCAAGTCAAAAGCAGGGGCTCGATAAAAGGGAGGGCTGTGGTAAGGCTAACCCCCTCGCCTCCCCTTCTTCCGGACCCAGACTGCGATTAGTACCGACCAAGAAGGCATTTAGCCCTCACAAAATGAATACCCTTAAATCATGGTAATTTTTACAAAAACCCAAAAGTTGTTTAAAACCATACTGTTATCCCTCTAACCACATCACAATAAAAGACCTTTGATTCATTAAATGTAAAACAAGGTCGTAAGTAAGATGTTGTTTATTCTAAATACATTAAAATACCCATAAGTAAGCAACCCAAGTGTTGTATTTTTTTTAATTAAAGAAAAATATAGAAAGGGTTTTTTTTCGTTTTTATAAAACTAAACTATTAGCGGTTAGAACGTTGTTCCGGCATACCCTTCAATTAAAAAATATATTTTACGGTTAAAAATTCCTTTTATGGCATCGTGGTTGTGCACTAAATATTATTGAGATTATCTGGATGTTAAAAAAGCATGAAAAGATTTTCATCAGTGTTCTTCTTGTTAAAGGTTAATATTTAAAAAAAAGATGTTACGCCACTGCATTTTTCTTAAACAAAAATATTGTTTTAAATTCCCGTTTAATTTAAAACAAATTTGATCTCTTTACTTTTTATATTTGATGTACAGGGTGTTTCATTTTCGATGGTTTTACGGGGTTTATCTTGGAAACCGTAAGGAATATCAAAAATCTAATATAGGACTCCCGATCTCTTTTTTGAGAAAACAACTGTAGTAAAAACAGTTCATGGCTGGTGTAATTAGTTTTTTTCACATTGGTTAGTTTTTGAGAAAATTACCCAACTTATGTTTTTTCTTATGGAACACCCTGTATATTTTTATCTGAATTCATTAAGCTTTCTTTCGGCTTTTCAAAAATATATACAGGGTGTTCAGACAGAGATATTATAATGAACGATTCCTTGTTAAAAAATATGAGAAAAGTTTGTATAAATATGGGTCCTCAAATTTTTCGTTTTCAAGATACAGGGTGTTAAAGTTTTCAAAGAACTTAAAAATTTCTAAAGCATTTTTTTAGTAAAATTTGTTAGACTAGATATAAATGTTAATAATAAAGTTCTCGGTGTTGTTGTCCCATAATTGCCAACAAGAAGTATAACACTTCATTTTAAAAGAAAAAAATGCCTTAATGTTTCTTGTATGGTCCAGGATAATGTAATTTCGCGAATTTTATTTTTTTCTAAAAAATTTATCAAGATACGTAAAAATGAAGACACAAAAAGTTATATTTTTAGGTGTTTTATCCGGAAAAAATGTAAAAGTTGCAAAAAGTCAGTAGCATACATTGTTTTGTCAATAATATTAGCTAAGATGCGTCCCACGCCGCCACTGGCCTCGCTAATTAGAATTAGTTTAGGGCTTAACTTAATATCTTATTTTAGTAAATACAGCCTAATTTTATTAAAATCGGATAAGGCATATTAAAGATATCAATAAAAAACCGGTTATCTTTTTAAAGTTTAACACCCTGTATCTTCGAAACAAAGCATTTCCAGACTCATGTTGATGGAAACTTTTTCTCATAATTTTTAACAAGGAATCGCCCACTAAAATATCTCCGTCTATTTTTCGAACACCCTCTATATGTTTTGTTTAAAGTTTTACCAAAAATTGGCTCGAAAACTAACCAATATAGAAAAAAACTAATTACTCCACAATATTCTACGGAAAAAACTACACAATGAACTTATTTAAAGTTTTTTCACAACTTTAATAGCAAACGAGTTAAAGAAGGTTATAAAATTGGGCAAAATCTGAAAATCACCCTGTAGCTCCGAGATGGATCGCAATAGCCATGAACTGTTTTCACTATAGTTGTTTTCTCAAAAAAGAGATCGGGAGTCCTGTATTAGATTTTGATATTTCGAGATACCCCGTAAAACTATAGAAAATGAAACACCCTGTACGGTTCTCGACATAGGCAAATCCCTATCTAATGAAAGAATAAATAATTATTATACCTAGACCAGGGTAGATAATTTTGGAAAAAAAATATGGTAGGATCAAAGTCATTGTAAAAGGTAAAAAATATGCCCATATTTTGAGAAGTGAATTTTCGATTGAAAATAGGGGTACTTTTTCGATATTTAGTCAAAATAATGTGAAAAATTAATATTTTGAGTCAAAAAAATTACAGTGTATTTAAGACATGCAAGGGGACGTTTTCACCAAATTTTGTTAAAATAATTAATTTTTTGTAAAAGATAAAAATAAAAAACCAAAAACTTGGATATTTGAATTATTCACATAAATTTTGAGGTTATGTAAAAGGAGCGTTAACAAAAGTTGTAAATTAAACTTTGCCATTTAATTTTTTTTTCCATGGGACTTATAGTTTTGCCGAAAATTGGGAAAAACAATATTTTTGCTTAAACCCCTCCCTCTCCCCCTTCACGACTTTAAATCGCCTGGAATTTATTTTTTCTAAATTTTTGTTATTTTCTCAACCTTTTTCAATGGGTTTTAGTCTACTATATTTTTTTCACTTTTAACGTTTTTAAAGGCTTCGGCACTGATCTATTAGGCTGATTTTTTTTGCAGAATTTGATAAAAGCGATACAAATAATCCTCGATGAGAAGTGGTTTTTATTAAATATAATATATTAAACCGTATATCAAATCAAAAAATGGAAGAATATCAAATTTGTTTGAAAATAAATGAGAATTCTAAACAATACTTTTGCTTAAGAAAAATGCTGTGGTCTACTTTTTTAATTAACCTTAAACCCGTTGTGGACGACACTGGATTTTTTAATGCCAAAATATGTTACCTGATGCATAGAAGGCGTTCCCCAATTTTTTTTAAATATTTGAATTGGTATAACAGTTATTATATAAAAAATATCAATATTTTTGTAGTTTTTTACAATACGCATTTACCAAAAATTCTTTTCTTGAGGGAGCAAAAAATATTTAAATTTGTTACATTTTGCATAAAATTTCCCCTTCCCTTGTCGTCATGTATAATGTACAAAAATAATGACAAAAAAATATTTGTTTACTTTAATCCTTTAACTTTAAATTTTGTGAAAAAATTTTATTAGTATTTTCTACAACATTTACTTATACAATTTTATTCGATTTTAAAAAATAAAAATAAGTTACTTCTGGGCATATTTTATATTTTTCGTTAAAACTCGTTCACTCGAAGATGTGTGTGTATTTCTTGGGCCATGCGGCCAGTTTTTTTTTAATGTCGCTTTAAAATTAAAAAAAATAATGGTCCATTGTCCTCTTGCACAGTGTGTTAAAAGATAGGGATTTCAGGACAAAAATTGCACATTTTTATTGCACTAAAATAGTTTTGTTATTATACAGGGTGTCCGGAAAGGTGAGATCTTAAATGATAAGGGTGATAGAGTAAGCCAAAATAATTTTAGTACTTCATATAAAAAAAAGGTCTATCGCGCTTTGTTAGGGAAATATTGACCAAGGTTAGAATACAAAAAACTTATTTCTATTATGTCACAGTACCAATGATATTTGAGGTACTAAACCTTATACTAATGCTTCTTTTAATAGGAAACGGCTGTTCAGTAATTCGGAATTATACAAGATGAGACGATTTTTATATTTAATGTATGCATTTTTAAGTAACACACCTAACACATTTAACATGTTGCTTTTACTCTTTCATTCCTTTATTATTTTTATACGAAGAAGGTATACTTTATTTAAATCGATATTCTGGGCCGTTTTTCATAAAATCGCATTTTAAAGCCTAAAATAACAGCATTTTGTGTGTAATACACATTTTTTTAACAATAATAAAATATAGTAAAATTATAAAAAACAGTCATTATCTGTATTATACTGTTTAAAATGCTCATAAACACCATTTTTAATAATTTTAGCACATTTTATTAATTTTCTTAAGAAAAAAATAAAATTTTATTACATACAAAATGCTGGTATGTTTAGATTTAAAATGCGATTTTATGAAAAAGCCCAGAATAATTGAATATGTAATTAGTCAATTATTCTGGGGAAAAACGGTCAAAGATATCGATTCAAATAGAGTACACCTTTCTTGTAGAAAAAAGCTTAAGGAATCAAATGGTTAAAGCAAAATGTCAAATTTGTCAACTCTGTCAAAAATCCATTAATCAAGTGAAAAAAAAATCGTCTTACCCCGTATAATTTTGACTTACTGAACAGCCGTTTACATATATGAAAAGAAGCATTAGTATAAGGTATTTTAGTTAACCAAATATAATTGGTACTTTGGCAACAGTTTCAAAGTTACAATTAAAACAACATTTTTTTATTGAAACTTTGAAGGTCAACATCTCCCTAACGAATCGGGATAGATTTTTTTTATATGTGGTACTAACATTATATTGGCTTACTTTATGACTCCTATCATTTATGGACTCACCTTTCCTGCCACCCTATATATAATTGAGTAGGGTAGGGGAAAAGGCTCTGTATATGCAAAAAGCAATACTGTAATATTATTATACAAAGTAATTTAAACATAGAAGTCAATTTAAAATATAACAGGGTTGCGGTAAAAATAAAGGAGCTGCTAGCTAAATGCTAATTTCATAAAAAAGTTTGTATTAACATAGGTCCGAAATTGCATGGTTTTCAAGATACAGGAGTTAAAGTTTTTTTAATAAAATACACGACTTCTAATTTATTTTAAGCATATAATTGTTTATTTTTTTTCTACCATGTTGCCTATGAGTACTTTTAGAAGAAATTAGAGTGGCTTTTAATTGTTTTTATCGAAAATGAAGCTAGATATTATGAAAATAAGGGAAATTAAAAAGTTGCATTTTAAATTGTTTTATTGAAAAAAAATAATAAAAAATTTGAAAAAAGTCAGTGGCGTACTTCTTTTAAATAATATTAACTGTGGTGCCCACTGAGACACCACTGGACCCAATAATCTTAATCTGGGTAGAGCTTAAAAAGCGCCATATTACTTTAAATAAGTGTAAATCGGTTAAAGGGTTTTTAAGATATTTAAAAAATATCGACTTTTTTAAACTTTAATGGCCTGTATCTTAAAAAGGTCCATTAACCACGTGATTTTTTAAATAAAATTTTGACCCCCTAGTGATACTTGGTAAGGTTTAAAACTAATCCCCTCTCCGCATTTCTTATTAAGTGTATTTTTTGGTACAAAATTATTTAAAAAAATTTTACAATATTATCTTCAAATAAAAGTAGTTTAATCTAATTTTATTCTGGAAAATAAAAAACCGTTATAAAAATATTCAAACAGGCATTATTACAATTTTTCAAAAAAAAAAAAACCCCTGATATCTTTCCTACACTCTCCTTCCCCCTAGTGATGTTTTAGTATATTTCCTAACTAGTGCTGAAATTCCCAGCGCTACGCGTCGTTCGGTCAACTGCAGTCGCGTGCGGAAAAGGCACTTTCGGCACGTGTTAGGAACGCTATTTTTCTTCGAGCGTAAAAACTAAAATTTTATTTATTTTTTGATATTTCATTATAATGCTATCTAATATCCTACCATACCAAAGCAAAATTTTCTTTTAAATATGAAATGCATAAAAATCCTTCATTGTGACTCAGTAATAGTTGGTTTTAAATTTTTGTACTTTTCCTCACTAGTGCGGAAAAGTAGTGCGGAAATAGTATATTTCCTAACTAGTGCTGAAAGTGCCACTTTTCCGCACGCGACTGTAGTTGACCAAACGACGCGTAGCAGAGTTCGGTCAAGCAGTAAAGTGCGGAAAAAGGCACTTTCATCACGTGTTAGGAACGCTATTTTCTACGAGCGTAAGGAAAACATAAAAACCAAAATTTTATTTATTTTTTTATTTTAATACAATGCTACCTAATACCCTAGCATACCACAGCAAAATTTTCACCCGCACTAGTGCAGAAAAGTAGTGCCGAAAAGTACTTTTCCGCACTAGTGCGGAAATATGGCACTTTCAAAAATCAAATGCGTGCGGAAAAGTGAACTTTCTCGCACGCGAGTAGAAAAAATACTTTTCCGCACTCAGTGCGGAAAAGGAGTGCCGAAAGTACTTTTCCGCACTAGTGAGGAAAAGTGGCACTTCCGCTCTCCCTCCCTGTTCAAGCCTCACTTGATTAATGGACGACCCCAAATGACAGGTCGGACATATGTTTGTAGGGACTTTTTTATTTAAAAAAACATAAGTAATCACCTTAAGTTTCGTACTGTAGTTAGAAAACACCCTGTATAGAAAAAAAAACAAAATATGAAACGCATGAAGCATATTTTTTAACGAATTGTAAAGTTACTTTATGTTCTGGGTAAATAAATTAATATTATTAAACAGGTAACCAAACAAAAAATGTCCATTTAACATTCCTAACTAATCTCATTTAGCTGCTGAGTCACGAACTTATATCGGTTTCCGGATTAAAGGCATCAAATAAATAAGTCTATTTGCTATTTTAATTTTAAAATATTATTTACAAATCAACTAACAGTGTTGCCGATTAGTCGGCCGTCAAGTAAGCGATGAAGTGAAAGATGTATACAGAATCTTATATACGCTTGGAACGCGCCATCTATACTGGCTCGGTTTTATTCAACTAAAAATATACACCAAATATACATAACTTTCATCCGGGTATCTTTTTGACGGCCAACAATTTTTGCTGCGAGTTTCTATGATAAAGATCTTTCAAATAGCACTGAAAACTATTTGACGGCCATATATGGCCGTCCGATGTACTCGGCCGTCACAATGATGGTAAAATGAAAATGTACGGTCGTCGGATTGATAGAGGGATATATATATATATATATATATATATATATATATATATATATATATATATATACATGGTGTAACTAATATAAGTGTAAAACATTTAAGGATGTGATTCCTCATTGAAAAATATGAAAAAAGTTCCTATAAACATGGGTCCGAAAAATGCATACTTTCTAAGATACAGGGTGTTAAACTTTTTAAATAAAATAGGTTCTGTTGTAATTATCTTGAATACCCTGTAACCGATTTTCTTGAAATTTTTCAGTGTTATTTCTAGTAATAAGGGCCAAAGTTAGGCATAATTAAATTAAAAATTATTAAGTCCAGTGGCGTCTCACGGGACATCTTATCAAAAATAATTGTAAAAAAATGTACGCCACTGACTTTTTGTAACTTTTATTTTTTTTTAGAATAAGCAACTGAAAATACAACTTTATTATCTCTTGAAATTTTTTTGTATCTTGCTTCGTTTTCGAGAAAAAAATAAAAACCAACAATAAATCCAGTTCGCATTTATGACGATGTATCTCTGTAGTTGTTCGTAAAATAATAAAAGTCAGTGGTACATTTTACAATTATTTTCGATAAGATGTCCCGTGAGACGCCACTGGACTTAATAATTTTAATTTAATTATGCCTAACTTTGACCCTTATTACTAGAAATAACACTGAAAAATTTCAAGAAAATCGGTTACAGGGTATTCAAGATAATTACAAAAACCTATTTTATTTAAAAAGTTTAACACCTCTGTATATAATATATATATATATATATATATATATATATATATATATATATATATATATATATATATATATATATATATATATATATATATATATATATATATATATATATATATATATATATATATATATATATATATATACAGGGTGGCCCACCATATTCGACACGGTCTGTAGCTGGATAACCATGAGGTTTTTAAAAAAAGTAAATACTGGAACATATACAGGTCGGATAAGACCACAGCATAAAATTATTTTAGTCTATTCAGGGTGTCTTAAAAAGTGTGACGTATCAAAGTTATATTTTTAAATGGAACACCCTATATTTTATGACGGTTTTAGATTCTATTTTAAAAATAACTCAAGTTTGTTTATAGTACTTAGTGTCTAGTTTTATTCGTTTTTGTGATATTTAATTTTTTTGAAAAATGCAGAGGTAAAATTAAATTGATTTTACTTTAACACTTTTAATACTTTAAACTTTAAAATGTGTAACAAGATTAGAAAAAGTCGGCCATATCATACGTAGGTCAAATCAAGATCAAATATTGTACAGGGTGATCAAAAATAATTTCAATTTTTCAGAAAATCAAATAGCCATATCTCTCTTATTTTAAATGGAACACCCTGTATTCTTTTACATCACATGATGACAAATAAAATACTCTTTCAAATGGTGTATAGGTTGCCTATACCTATCTTTTGTGCTTTTTTAGTAAAATCTGTTTTTACAAATTTTTAGTCCAAATGTTTATTTAAATTAAAGTTGGCTGTGACATAGCAGCCATTAATATTTTTCTTAAGAAAATAACAACGACCATTTATTGATTACTAGTGTTTTAGTCAGTTTAAAAGAAATTTCAATGATTTTAAATAAAACCCTTCTTCTACAACAACAAGATGATATAATACTGGTAGGATGTGAAAAAGATGGTTTACTTTAGTCTAGAGTTAATCCTGAAAAATATTCCAGGAGAAACCATCTGATAACCTTAATAGTTGCTTTAAAAAATTTGACACAGTGATTATGGATAATGGAAGAAACGAGTTATAGGTCACAGAATGTCGTCATAACTGACCAGAGGCGTTATTAGGATTGTTTAAAAACACAAGTTTTATCATTACCACATTCAGCTGAAATAAGTGTTATTGGAAGTAGCATTATAAGCAACTAATGAATTTTTTTCTGTGAATTTTAAAAATAGTGGCAGATAATACAAAATCTTTTAATTTTGTGCTTTTTTCCAACAAATTTACATTTTGCAATAACGGCTTAGTAAATAGGCATAGCTATATCACAGCCTACTTACATTTAAATAGACATTTGGAATAAAAATATGTTAAAACGGAATTTACCTAAAAAGTATAAAAGATAGGTATAGGCAACCTATACACCATTTGAAAGAGCATTTGGTTTGTCATCATGTGGTGTAAAAAATACAGGGTGTTCCATTTAAAATAAGAGAGATATTGCAATTTGACTTTCTAAAAAATTGAAATTATTTTTGATCACCCTGTATAATCTATGATCTCGATATGACCTACGTATGATAAGGCAGACTTTTTCCTACTCTTGTAACACATTTTAAAGTTTAAGGAGTTTATATTGTTAAAATAAAATTAATTTAATTGCACCCTGCATTTTGAAAAAAATTAAATATCACAAAAACGAATAAAATTAGACACTTGGTACTATAAACAAACTTAAATTATTTTTTTATGTAGAATCTAAAACCGTCATAAAATATAGGGTGTTCCATTTAAAAAATATAACTTTGATACGTCACACTTTTTTGAGACATCCTGTATAGAGTAAAATAATTTTATACTGTGGCCTTATCCGACCTGTATATGTTTCAGTATTTACTTTATTTAAAAACCCCATGGTTATCCAGCTACAGACAGTGGCGAATATGGTGGGCCTCTCTGTATATATATATATATATATATATATATATATATATATATATATATATATATATATATATATATATATATATATATATATATATATATATATATATATATTTAAATTTTTTCTCTGTTTCTTCTTGGACTTTAGGATTATATATTTTATGCTTTACTTTCTTGGGGTTTGTCCTCTAAAAATACTTTCCTTTCTTTCATATTTTGTTGCGTATTGTTTCCGGTCATTTCTCATCAGTCAGAAATAGAAATACAGCTGCGTTAAACAAATTCTGGGAACCGCTCATGTTTCTAATTTCAGTTCATAGCTATCTTTTTTTTTTGTTGCAGTAGCCAGACTGGTTACACTAAGGATAGATCTATCCTATATCTATCCTTAGTGTAACAGTGCAAACATGTACAAAACCAAAAGAAAAAAAAGTGCTTATGTAAGTGAAATTTTACAAACACATAAAAAGAGCAGTTCCCGAAAAATTTGTTTAAGCGCTTAGTGAAAAACTGTATTTCTATTTCTGATGAAGGTCAAATAGTACCGAAACGTCAATAAATGCAACAAAAATAAGAAAAGAAAAGTATTTTTTTAAAAGGACTTAAACCCCAAGAAAAGTAAAAACAAAATATATATATATATATATAGTTTAGATATGGTTTTCTTTCTTTGCCTTCTATATGTATATTGTTTTATTATTTAATATTCTTGGGATTAAAGGCCAGATAAAACAAAATTTTCTTTATAAAATACTATTTTAATTTTAACGTTTCGGCTCTCGGTATGAGGCCTTCATCAGAACTGGAAATACAAAGAGAAAAAAAAGCACAATAGGGCTGTGGCCAATTACAAAAATAAATATAGTTACCTTATTAGATAGAAATTTCCATGTCCAGTAAGTGTTAAAATTCAACATAAACACAACATTTTTGGACGATCACATAACGGATTTTAGTAAACATATGTTACACACACAGCGACATAATTTTAAAACTTAATAATAAAAGGGGAGCAGCCGTTATGACTATTATTTTTGTTTTCTTTTTTTTAAATTTAAATTATTAAAGGGAATTTATTTCTTTGTACCGTTCAGGAAAGCGACATCTATGGTATATTAAAAATATATGTTAATCCACCGCATAAAATTTCGGAGATTTTTTTAGGTTGTTCTCATGCTAGAGTATCAATTTGATGTTATTATTAAAAGGTGGCAGTATTTGTAGATTTAAGTAGTTTTGTTGATTTAAATTGTTCTTAAAGATGTTTTTATTATTATTTTTTATAAATAAATAGTTATGTAATATGTTATAAATCAACTGAGCAGATTGTAGTATAATTTGCTTAAATTTTTTGTGTCCGTTTTTGCGTTTACCGTGTTTTTACGCTTTTGAATACATATCATTTCCTGAAATTCTCTTTTTTTGGATTACTTTCAGTTTTTAGAATTTTTGTGTTATTGAAATCAAATGAATGGTTTTGTTCTTGTGTGTGATTTGTAAGAGCTGTTTTGTTTTTTTGTCGTATTTGTGAGCATTGAGTCTATTTTTCAAATACTGGCTAGTTTGTCCAATGTACACATTTTGGCAGTTATTACACGGGATCTCATAAATTATATTACTTTTCTTATTTTTGTCTATTTTGTCTTTTAGATAACTGAAATTTTGTTTTAAAAGATTGTGTCCCTTGTGAGCTACTGTAATATTTTCTTTTTGAATAGTTTTTGAATATTTTCAGATAATTGTGGCACGTAAGGTAATGAAAGATAATGTGTTGTTTTGGCACTATTTTTTTGTTGTTTTTGCATACTATTATAAAATTGATAAATCCGTCTTTTAAAAATAGAGTTTATAAGATGTTCTGGGTAATCATTTGATCTTAAGGCGTTTTTGGCTTTTTCGATTGCCTTGTTTCTAAAATTAGGATCACTCAACTTTATTGCCCTATCAGCAAGGCCTATGATAACTGACTTTTTTGGGATAAGGGATGTTGGGACTTAAAATTTAAATACCTGGCTGACCAGGTTTCTTTGGTGTACCATTCTGTTTCTATTTTTTGTCTTTGTTGTGCAACGTTAGATCAAGGAAGTTAATTTTTTTGTATTTTTCCACTTCCATTGTAAACTGTAATTTATTGTGGTAACTGTTAAAAGTTTTGAGGAGGTTGTCTAACTTGTCTTGTGGAGCCGATGTTATGCAGTCGTCGACATAACGAAAGAAGAATGGCAGGTGAAAGTCTAATTTTGTATTTATAATTGTTTCCTCAAGATCTTCAAGGACTAGCTGTGCTACTACACTTGAGATAGAGGACCCCATAGCACATCCGTCAATTTGTTTGTAATACTTGCCGTTATATAAGAAATAGGTTGAATTTAATGTTTTTTCGACGGCTTCTAAGAAGTCTTTTAGGGGAATATCTGTGTGTAATTTTATTTGATCCCACTTTTTTTTAATAATGTCTTTGGCCAGGGTTATAGGAATGTTTGTGTATAGTGAAACAACATCTAAAGATATGAGTAAATGATTTTCGGGAAGACTGATTGATTTGATTTTTTCTTTAAAGTGCCATGAGTCTTTTATATAATACTGATTTTGGTTAATTACGTTATTAAGAATATTTTTGAGATATTTTGAAAGTTTTTCAAAAGGTGATTGTGTACATGATACGATTGGTCTAAGTGGTATGCCTTTTTTAAGAACAATTTAAATCAACAAAACTACTTAAATCTACAAATACTGCCACCTTTTAATAATAACATAAAACTGATACTCTAACATGAGAACAACCTAAAAAAATCTCCTAAATTTTATGCGGTGGTTTAACATATATTTTTTAATATACCATAGATGTCGCTTTCCTGAACGGTACAAAGAAATAAATTCACTTTAATAATTTAAATTTAAAAAAAAAGAAAACAAAAATAATAGTCATAACGGCTGCTCCCCTTTTATTATTAAGTTTTAAAATTATGTCGCTGTGTGTGTAACATATGTTTACTAAAATCCGTTATGTGATCGTCCAAAAATGTTGTGTTTATGTTGAATTTTAACACTTACTGGACATGGAAATTTCTATCTAATAAGGTAACTATATTTATTTTTGTAATTGGCCACAGCCCTATTGTGCTTTGTTTTCTCTTTGTATTTCCAGTTCTGATGAAGGCCTCATACCGAGAGCCGAAACGTTAAAATTAAAATAGTATTTTATAAAGAAAATTTTGTTTTATCTGGCCTTTAATCCCAAGAATATTAAATAATAAAACTATATATATATATATATATATATATATATATATATATATATATATATATATATATATATATATATATATATATATATATATATATATATACATATACCTATATATATATTTATTTATATATACCAAATTTTGTCAAAATCGGAATTTCCGCAACTTTCTAGCCAATTACCAAAGTTTTCACTATGCCAAATACTTCTCTAACAATCACCACCAAGATTTGAAAATCGCATTATTCATAACTGAGATATAAGGGTGTATTCATGAAAAGCTGGACACACTGTAGATTTTCCAATAGCTTGGAATTGTTGAAGGCTTCAATTAGGTCCGAAGCCAATAAGGTCGAGGCTATTCACCTTCACTAAATGTAGGAACTGTAGAAAGTCATATCTTAAGGGCATAAACAATCTAGAGGGGTCGCTTTGCCTTTTACTAATTATAATATGGTGCACCCAACTATTTAACGACTGACTTGCGTTCGCGAACGAACTTACATGAAAGCCAAAGTAGGGGTGAATCCAAAGTCTGTCTATATCAAGGAAAATAAACTTTTAAATAAGGAACGCTCGATCCCATTTAAGCCTATGTTCGCTAAATTTTGTGACGTAATTTGTGCTTTTTAGTCATTGGACCATATTCCTATGCATTGGACTTTCATATATGTTTGGTTTTTACTGTTTATAGTTAAATTGAGTAGTTATTAGTGCTGCAGTTACAGAGAATTTTAAAACCTGTAAACAGGGGTTACTGACTTTGGATATTTTTTTACAGGAATTTACGCTTAAATCATACTTAAGTAACTTAAGGGTAAGATACATTTTTTAAAATGTTTTTTTAGTGATTTTATTTTATGGTATGCAAGTATTGGTTTATTTTGTCAGATAAAAAAACATTAAGGCAAAAAGGTGACGCCACAAACATAACCTAGATTTTCGGACAAATATTTAAAAAATCGAGCGCTCCTTATTAAAAGTTTATCTTTCTTGGGTCTATATAGGGTCGCGACATTCGGCCATGCTTTGACGTGTTATGACGTAACATCTCCCATTTTTCGGCCATGTTGTTCAGTGCCGGAGATATACAATTTATTGTATTAGTAGAACAACCGTTTACACAATTTTTAATTATTATTAAGTTGTAAATTCTTTTACTTTAAATAAAAACATTTGGAATTACATCTTTTAACAAATATCACTTCCAAACAATGCAAAATGAAATGCGCAAATTCTAGACGTTACTGGATTGATCATCAACTTTGATTTTTAGCCTTGTTTTCAGAACTATGTCGTTTCGCCAGCGACAATGAGGGGACCAATGGAAGCTAAGAAATTTTTGACAGACTTCCACCACTCTTTTGTCGCCAGCGTCAGCCTCTCGAGTTGAATTTTTAAAAACGTGTCGCCAGCGTCAATTAATGATTATTTATTATTTTCTAAGTCAAAATTATCTAGAAAAGTGTAAAAATGTACAGTAAAATGTGTTTGAAATAACGGGAAAAACTTTAGTATTCGCACATTAAGGGATCATTTGTTTTGGATTTTGTAAATTTGCAGACAGGTGTTAATTAACCGTTCGTAATACGGCGTCTTCCATATCTCCAAAAACAAACACTAAATACCGTATGCGGTATATAAATAGCGCCTTACGTAAATAACGAACGTAGGCAGTAACCAAAGTACCCATATCTCTCTATTAAAGCTTAGTTCATAACTTGCGAAATGCGAATTGCGAAACTTGTTCTGATTGGTCAATTTGTAACGACTTTCGAATGTTTCGTTACAAATGGACCAATTAGAACACGATTCGCAATTCGCTAATCGCATTTCTCAAGCTTATGAACTAGGCTTAATACTTCACATAGGCGCGTTAAGGTTTAGCAGTAATAAAATAAGGTTTTTCCCTTAATACTGCTAGCACTATTTGCCTATTCCAATAATTCCCTATGATTAGCAGGACCAAAAGCCAACAGATTATACTATCATCATAATACTTTCTCCTACGCCTTTTCACACTGCCATAAAGGCTGACTCTAGAGTTATATCTTTAAGGCTTTATATGGAATCCAAACAAAGATTTCTATCAAAAATATACTTTATTTTTTATTTTTGTTACATTAGTGGCACTATTTTAGATATTTTATATAGGTTTTATCAAAATGGATTACGAGGAACCTTTCAGCATTAATATTATCGATAGAAGTTCGTAAAAATTATACTTTGGTTCACATAGTTGGGTTAGGTGAATAAATATCACAAATAATCACTAAAATTTAGAGTCACTGTCACAATATTAGACTACACTAGTCACAAACACTTTAAAACATACAAAAACTCACATAAACCGCCTTATTTTAGCTTTAAGCACGATTTCCCATAATAACTTCCTTGCTGCGTCGTGACGTTTGCACTAAATGCGCGTATTAAGTAACGCAAACAGTCTCTCATACATAGCGTCCCCGGGTAGGCAGCTTAAGGAGTTGTACGAGCGTTTCTGTGCCCTTGGGGATCGAGAAAAGACTCACGTTAAATTGATAGCATCTTTCTTCTGGAACTAAGCGCTGTGAGTGAAGATTCCTAAAAACCTGATGTTTTTATGTTAGCGGTTTGCACGTATTTTTGTAACGGCCGAGGACGGTGGCGCTCTCTACTGGAAGCATCAGCAAGTGACAGTGAAGGTTATGCACAATACCAGTAGCAGTTTTTGGATGGACGGTTACAATTAATGCATTAAATTCATTATTATTTCGTATCAAATAAATTAAATATTTGAATAATTTGAACCGGAATTTCTGGGAGCGGAAAGCTCGACCATCCAGATTTTCCACGTACGAAGCCCTGGAAAGCATAGTCCGAAAGGGGGAGAGCTGGTTAATCGTCTTGCAACGGGACCAACAGCAAAGAAAGCAAAGCGTCAGCAAAGCGTAAAGCCAGAGTTTCTTTATGAGAAGGGGTTTAGACATAAGCAAGACCGGAGATAGCTTTTGTCAGGGACGTGAGGGTGTGAGAATGACGATTTGGGTTGGCAGTTCTGTTCAAAGTTGGTAGCATTATCAGCTGATGACAGAGTCGTGCCTTGTCGAAGCTTTGTTTGGTAAAAACTGTGGAAATTTACCATTTTCATTTTGGTTGTATATTTTGCAAGGATTTCCAGTTGTTAATGTTTTTGGTTAGTTTAGAGACTTCACATTATTGGTTCGGACTCGTTTTATTTTAGAGATTTTGATAGTGTTCAGTCGAATAGTTTTCAGTCATTCGTGTTTTTATATACATATGATACAGATGAGTGTCCCCTAATTAATGGTACACAGAAAAATCACAGATTTCTTATGCGAAAATACCCATTTAGGATTTAAACAAACATACCTATATCCAAAAGTTAATGATAAGGAAGATACGGGGTGTTAAAGAGATATAAATATTTTTTATTCATGCATTTAAAAATTTTATGATATGTTTTAAACATTTTAATAAAACTCGGTATTCAGGAGTTTTTAAATATCAATGAATACATACTTTCGGGTGCACTAAACAACTAAAACGTAAATACCTTAAAAACGGTTGTCAAGACCGATTCTTACTAAGTATACCTTTTTTGTGCAGAAAGCATAAAGAAGCTTACTAGTTTACATATATACAGAGTAGTAACAAAAAATTGGGTAGTTTTAGAGAATTTTAAATAGTGTACCCATCGCCCTCTAGTCTACACACAAAAATTAATATTCGATCTGAAAAGCTAATGTTTAAAAACCCCTAGATACCGTTTTAAGATATTTAAAAAGGGGGAACAATTATCGAAATAAATTTACTTTTTTCTTTTTACTATGACACCCCCGTATCTTCCTTATTATAAACTTTTGGATATTAGGTATGTTTGGTTAAATCTTAATATTTTGGCATAAGGAATCTGTGGTTTTCTGTGTACCATTCATTAGCGGACACCCTGTATACAAAGTTTTTAAAATGGTTTTTGACTTATGGAACCATGGAAAATGTTTTGCTCTGCCAGGTATGGTATTTTTCAAGGTATAAGAAACTGACCTGACGTGAGGCGGCCTAATGCCATGCAATAAAGCTATAAAAGTATTGGCCGTGACAGGGTCGGGTCTCTCTACCTGATGACTTTATACCTGATAAATCCCTTTTTGTGGCCGAGTTGGGCGATGCCCTATTATATATTTTCTGAAATATTGTCAGTTATTATTAGAGAGATATGGGTACTTTGGTTACCGCCTACGTTCGTTATTTACGTAAGGCGCTATTTAAATACCGCATACGGTATTTAGTGTTTGTTTTTAGAGATATGGAAGACGCCGTATTACGAACGGTTAATTACACCTGTCTGCGAATTTACAAAAATTAAAAAGCAAATGATCCTTTAATGTGCCAATACTAAAGTTTTTCCCGTTATTTCAAACACATTTTACTGCAAATCTTCCCACTTTTCCAGATGAATTTTGACAAAGACATTCTTTCAGAAAGCCAGATCATTGTCGGCCAACGTTTCTTTTCCACCTGCAACATTTATCAAAAAATAAAAAGCAAGACTTTATCAAAGATTAGTAGTTGAACTTTACTAGGTAGCTCTATTACAAAAATATTTGTAGAAATCGTCGAAATAAATAATATAACCTTAAAAAATAAACAAAGAAAAATATTGTGCGCATGGCAATTCTATTCGCTATTTTAAATAGCACGCGGCGTTATCAGCCCTCAAATTACTCCATGCGGTAACGTTATTACCACCATCGACGGTAAAAATCGAATCGCGCATAACTTAACTGTCATAATAGTGCTTACGTTAATACCGCATGACGTTACAGCACCACCCATATCTTTCTATTATTAAAGTCTAGAGCGAAAGTGTTTTTGAAGATGTCCAGTGCCAAAACCGTTTCAGGCCGAAAGTGTTTGCCTGTCGAGGCAAAAGTAATTGTTAAAAGTGGTTATTTAAAGTTAGTAGAGCGAGGCCACGAAAAACATTTTTCATTAAAGGAAACATCAACTTTAACCGGCGTTCCTCAAAGTACAGTGTGGAAAATTGTGAATAATACTATTAAGCCTAGAAAAATGCGAAGAGACAGTGGTGCACCTAAATCTGTTGATGTATGCAATGAAGATCTAATCCGCCGGAAAATTTATCAGATGTACGAAGAGCAGAAAGTTCCAACATTATTATCGCTCTCAGCGAGGCTATCCGAGGATGATTGCGGCATAAGTTGTTCTACTACAACGTTGTGGCGCACTCTACGTCGTCTGGGGTTTTTATTTAAAAAAATAGACAAACGGCAAGTTATAATGGAATCACACCGCTTGCAACAACTTAGAATAGAATTTCTGGAAAAAATAAGTAAGGCTAGATCGGAAAATCGAACGATAATATACCTAGATGAGACATGGTATGATACCCATGACACACCAAGTAAAGGATGGACTGATAAATCAAAAAACTGTCACACTAAAGCTCCGTCAAATAAAGGCAAAAGAATAACAATTCTTCATGCGGGGTCAGAAAACGGCTGGGTACCAAATTGTTTATTCTTGGCAGCCAAAAACATTTCAGATTCCAGCTTAGATTACCACTGCGATACAACTGCTGAAGTTTTTGAGGACTGGTTTCAAAACAAATTATTACCGAATATACCACCAAAGAGCAGTATTGTGATGGATAATGCATCCTACCATAGTCGCCAGTTGAATAAAGTGCCAAGTTCCACCAGCAGAAAAAAGGAAATACAAGACTTTTGTTCGACCGTGACATTTATTTCCATGAAAGTTATAATGTTAAACAATTGTTAGAGGTTTTAAAATGTTACAATTTCAAAAAGAATACGTTTGCGATAATATTGCAGAGGCAGCAGGTCACGAAATAACTCGGCTTCCGCCATATTACTGCATTTTCAATCCCATCGAGTTGATATGGCATCAACTTAAGTCTAATATACGCGCGCACAATAATACACCAACTTTAAATCCTAGTGTAATTATACTGATAAAAAAGAAATCGAACGTGTAACCGCTGAAAATTGGAGAAACTGTACTGAACACGTTAAAAAATTGAAAATTCTTATCGCTCTATGTATATGAATATAAATAGTCTAGAACCTGTAAAAAGAATGATTATTAATTTGGAAGATAGTAGTGATAGCGAAATTGATTTAGAGTAAGATATGGGTGTGTTTTATTTTGTTCTTAAATGTAAGTATTATTTACTGTTAAAATATTATAGTACTACCTACTGTAAATTTTGGTTTGTTTATTTAATTTGTATAATGTATGTATATATAATGTAAGTACTATTTACTGTTAAAATATAGTATCACTGTAAATTTTGGTTTATTTAGTTCCCAACCAACTTTAAAATATTAAAAATAAAGAATAATTAATAAAATAAAAGAAAAAATAATTTACTTAGTGCTTTAACTTCTTCATCGGGTATAGTACGGCCCTGCACGGTAAACCCGAGAAGATTTATGGTTTTATTGCATTCCACGCCTAAGTCAAGTCAAGTCAGTTTCTTATACCTTGAAAAATACTATACCTCATCGTCCTGTCGTCGCTTTGATAATTTTTAATTTTCAATATTTAAACCACATGTATGTTTTTGTTTTAAGTTATGCCTATTAAAATAATCCAATAAATTTTGTTTACAACATACAGTTTTTTTGTTTTCTCCTAATTCTACGCCACTGATCTGCCTAAAATCAAACATGACCGAAAACCGACTTGACGTCACAGCCGCGCTAGCCAATATGGCGAATGTCGTGACCTTAGGGTCTTTCCAGTGACAAAAATTTTTGTGCGTCACGCTCCAGAGGGTCTTTCCAGTGACGAAAATTTTTGTGCGTCACGCTCCAGGGCTTGAAGCTCTTGAACTGCTCTAAAAAGTTAGTCACTGGAACGCATCCTTGACAAGGAAAGAGAGGATACTTTAAGAAATTTTAAAATTTCGTTGTTTTTAACCTTTCTTGGCTTTATAATAATAATTTCTTTTAAATATCTAATTCCATTTTAAATAAATAATTTTAAAAAATCCATCCTTAACCATAAAAAACACGTTTGAAACACAAAAACCAAAAGAGGGGTTGGTGCATGAGGGGCAAGGGGAAACAAAAACGGAGTAGCTTAGGTGCATAACACTTTCCGTCACTGGAACGCCATAAAGTAGAACGAAATGCTCCTGAGCTACTCGGGAGCGCTCTATTTGCGTCACTGGAAAGCCACTCAGGGCTTGAAGCTCTTGAACTGCTCTAAAAAGTTAGTCACTGGAACGCATCCTTAGACAAGGAAAGAGCGATACTTTAAGAAATTTTAAAATTTTGTTGTTTTTAACCTTTCTTGGCTTTATAATAATAATCTCTTTTTAATATTTAATTTCATTTAAAATAAATAATTTTTAAAAATCCATCCTTAATCATAAAAACACGTTTGAAGCACAAAAACCAAAAGAGGGGTTGGTGCATGAGAGGCAAGGGGAAAGAAAAACGGAGTAGCTCAGGTGCATAACACTTTCCGTCACTGGAACGCCATAAAGCAGAACGAAATGCTCCTGAGCTACTCGGGAGCGCTCTATTTGCGTCACTGGAAAGCCACTCTTATCTCATCAATCGACTTTGCGTAAAGCAGGGTTGCTTTCCAGTGACGAAAATTTTTGTGCGTCACGCTCCAGAGCTTGAAGCTCTTGAACTGCTCCAAAAGTTAGTCACTGGAACTGCAACCTTAGACAAGGAAGAGAGATACTTTAAGAAATTTTAAAGTTATCGTTGTTTTTACCTTTCTTGGCTTTATAATAATAATCTCTTTTAATATTCTAATTCCATTTTAAATAAATAATTTTAAAAAATCCATCCTAAAGCATAAAAACACGTTTGAAGCACAAAAACCAAAGAGGGTGGTGCATGAGAGGCAAGGAAAGAAAAAAGGGTAGCTCAGTGGATAACACTTTCCGTCACTGGAACGCCAAAAAGTAGAACGAAATGCTCCTGAGCTACTCAGGAGCGCTCTATTTACGTCACTGAACGCCACTCTGAGTGGCGTTCCAGTGACGCAAGTAGAGCGCTCCCGAGTAGCTCAGGAGCATTTCGTTCTACTTTATGGCGTTCCAGTGACGGAAAGTGTTATGCACCTGAGCTACTCCGTTTTTCTTTACCCTTGCCCCTCATGCACCAACCCCTCTGGTTTTTGTGCTTCAAACGTGTTTTTTTATGATTAAGGATGGATTTTTTAAAATTATTTATTTAAAATGGAATTAGATATTAAAAGAGATTATTATTATAAAGCCAAGAAAGGTTAAAAACAACGAAATTTTAAAATTTCTTAATGTATTCTCTTTCCTTGTCAAGGATGCGTTCCAGTGACTAACTTTTAGAGCAGTTCAAGAGCTTCAAGCCCTGGAGCGTGACGCACAAAAATTTTCGTCACTGGAAAGACCCTCAGGTAACCCCACACCCCTCAAAAAAGAACTAGATAAATTACCCGTATTTAAAGCCTGTAAAATAAAACGGCGGATCGTGCAGATACCAGCTTCTAGTAATTTTATTTTTTAATCTAGCTTTTACTACTATTGGCAACATTGTCACTTGTCACTCGTTATTCTCAATTCTGTCATTCAGATTGTGGCATATTTTGTGTTTTTGGAATTTTAATTCCATTTTTGCCGATTTTGTGATTTATTAAAAGTGATTTACAGAAAAACATTTAATTATTGAACAATGCCGACGCGCTGTTTAGTGCAAAGTTGTTTTAATACTTCTAACAACAAAGGATGCGATGTTACGTTTCACCAGTAAGTAAGAAAAAAATATGGTATTATTAGATTTGGTAATTATTTACAAACCGGACGCATCGCCGATTTTATTAAGATTTGGTGTACGCTGCTCACGAATTAAAAGAATTTTTTGTCCAATTTATTTTCGAGATATCAATTATCACACTTGAATTGAAAACTCACCTAAATTTGGCATATTCCCCCTTTTTTTGCAGACAATTCTTGAGTTTTTCTCTAGATTGACAATTAATATTTGATTTCCACCTCTTAAAAATCCATTTTTTTATTTATTTTAACCATTTTTGCAAAGCCTTTCAGTAAAACTTAACATTTTTATGGAAAAAAGGGAAAAAAAAGAATAATGGGACTCTAAGAGGTGGAAATTAAATATTTAGTGCCAAATTAGCTTTATGTCAAAAATTGCTTGCAAAAGAAGGAGAAATATAGTGAAAATAGGGTAAATTTGGTTTTTAAGTTTAAAGATGTATGTATATCTCGAAGACAAAACGTGTACAACAAAAAAATCCTTCAGAATCGTAATCAGCGCCCCAAACTTCAACAAATGAAAATTATTAATACCTAGAAATTATCTTTTTTTTAAAGACTACCAACAAGTCCTCATAGAAGGAGGAAATGGCTTATAGCGGTTAAAAGAAATCCCGATCAGGTATATGGTAGAAATGTAGTATGTTCTGCACATTTCTTGCCTCAAGATTTTGTGCAGTGTGGACGCCGTAAAAGGCTAAAATTCACAGCATTGCCCTCCCAAAATCTACCTACTGTTATATCTGACAAAAGAAAATATCATTTTGAACAACCTTTGACAACTTTAGGTAAGTAAAAATAATTACTCTTCTTTTCATTTTGTAAATTAGTAATCTTTGATTTTAATTAAAAAAATGGTATATTGCTGTATGTAAGTCTGTAGGTACCTACAGTTTTTAAAATTTACAAAAATAATGACTAAAATAGTCTCTATTTAAAATCTGGTTGCCAGTTTTATACAGTATGTCCATGGATGGACTTTACAATAGGACAAATGGACCAAAAATTTAAATTTTACAGAAAGTCGTGTAAGTATGGCAACTGCTTTTTCTTTTTAAAAAAACAAGATTCACTTTGGAAAAATTTGTTATATTTTGTACAGAGGCTCCAAAATTATAAAAATGTGATGTACCAAGACAAAACTGCTTTTATTTTTAATAATTCGGCAAAATGTCAAATAAAAAGGTTTTTAGAATTGAAAGAGGACCCTAAATCTAGAATTTCTAAGCAAATAAACAATTTTTTAGTATCATTTATTTTATTTATGTTTTACAACAATTTTACATAATTTACCTGATTTTACATTTTTTTATTTAAATATATTGACAAAGTTCGACATTAATTATATCGATTATTAGAACTAGGTAAATGATACAAAAAAATAACATTATTTATTTTATGTAAAATTTTAGATATTGGATTCTTATTCAATTCTCTTTTTTATTTGACATTTTGCTGAATAATTAAAAATGAAGCCAGTTTTGTCTTGGTCCATTTTCACATTTTTGTAGGTTTTGGAGCCCCTGTACAAAACAAAACAACTATTTTAACGTAAAGTTTGTTTCTTTAAAAGGCAAAAGCTGTTGGCATACACAAACATTTACGTTTTTTGGTCCATTTTTCCTATTGTAAAGTCCATATCGTCAGTGCGATTGCTATACCTAATATGTGTCACAGGATAAGCATGTCACATATCAGATTTAAGGCACGCACCGACGATATGTGGACATATCTAAGCACTTTTTCTTTTTTGATATTTCAGCTTCCTCAACAAGTAGATACTGGGATAAGAAGTCACCTAAGTGAAGAATTCAGACAATAGAAAAATAGGCAAAAAGATATTTAGTGAAAAGACGCTCCAGGTCAAAGACAGGCGAAACAGACACAAACAAAAAACAATAAATAATCCCACTGATTTCAAGACTTAATATTATTTGTAAAATTCCCTTTTAGCAAATGTAATACAAAAGTGGTTATTAAAAATTCCTCACTAGTTGATTATTTTTAATGCCTGATTAACATACACACACAGGCACACTTACCAAAATATTCTAATTTATTGTGTAAATAAATATTAGTAGTGGAACTGTGTCTATGTAAGTTGGCGTCATATGGAAAACTTTTTATTATTAATTTTACAAAGAAAAGTTATTCTTTATAAAAGTTCTGCATCGTCAAAAACCTAATATGAAATCATCAGATTTTAAACTATGTCAGTCATCTACGAGGTGTGGCCAAAAATTTAATTTTTGCTTAAGATTAAAGTACCTGTATTTTTGCTAATATCGAAAATTATTCTAAAGAAAAGATGTTAAGAATTAAAAATTACTTCTAAATATGCAACTTTGTTTATTTCCAAAAAAACTTTTTTATTTTTTTCCGCGATAATATTAAATTTGGGCTCTTACATTAGTGCACAACATTTCATAATTGAAAATATTATGGGACACTTTTAACTTAACTTTTTAAATTTACTGTTTAAAAAAATGTATAATGCACTAATGTACAAAATTATTTTTTTTTGATTATTGCCGAAAAAAATATTAAAAGATATTTTTCTTTTTAATTGAACAATATTGCATATTTAGAATTAATTTTTAATTTTAAACATTTTTTCTTTATAAGAGTTTTCGATATTAGCAATAATACAGGTACTTTACTCTTGATCAAAAATTATATTTTTGGCTAACCTCATTGATGAATGATACAATTTGATATCTGATAATTTGATTTCAGGTTTTAGACTTGCAGAACTTTTTATAATTAGTAACTTTATTTCATAAAATTAAAAATAAAACAGTTTCCCCATATGACTCCAACTTACGTAGACACACCGTATACCACAATTTAGATAAGCACTAAAGCTGCTTAACCACATATCTTACTGCATAACAGAATATATAAATAGTGTTGTAAGTGAAGAATGGATGCTATATAAAGAGGAGATTTTATTGGTGTTTTTATTTTGATTGTGTTTCTAAACATGTTTAGAATGTAGTTTTTAATTATTTTGCTATATGAATATTAAAAATGTTTATACACGTTAAGCCAATTCAAAAGGTTCATAGGCAATATGTGGAAAGAGGATAGTCTAACGCGTATAAAACACTAACAGGAAGAGATTAGACAAAAAATGCCGGCATGTAAAGAAGATACCACCTTTTTCCGGCTTTGTTATTGCTTTAGTTTTCTATAAACGTTTTAAAGTGGCTGAATATGTGTATTTGTATATTTCTTATGTATACTTTACTTTAAAGCAAATAAAAGTAATTTATATTTGTTTGTTTTTTGTTACTAACAACCTCTTTATGGAATAATTACCGAATAAGTCACAATTATCCTTAATATAATCTTAATATAATTTTTTCCATACTAAATTAAAAAAAAAAAGATTTAGTTTGACAAAAGTATAATTTATTTATCCTTCATGGCCTTTTTACTACCTTTTTCTTAACCATAATATTATCTAAATGACAATAAACTATTATTTAAAATTTTAAATTATTTATTATTAAAATATTATTTTTAAAAATAATATCGGACCTATTATAAAAAATAGGTTTTTAAAATAATATTATGGTTGATATAAGAATTTAGCGTTTGACGTTAGCCAGTTTAAATGTTATGATTAGCTTAAAAGAACTTATATACTTTTGTTTTTACAACATTGTTATACAGCGTGTCTACTTAAGTTCGCACCATTTGGAAAAATTTTTTATAATTAATTTTACGAAAAAAAAGTTATTCTTTGTAAAAGTTTTGCATGGTCTAAAAGCTAATATGCAATTATTCAGTTCCAATTTTTTACAGTGGTATACGAGGTGTGTTAAAAAATATGAATTTTTGTCAAGAGGAAAGTATCCTTATTTTTCATAATATCAAAAATTTTTATAATAATAATAAAAATGTTCAGGATTAAAACAGCCTTTCAAACAATATGCAAATGAGTTTTGAGTAAAGTGCAAAAACTTTTTTAACATTTTTTCTGCGATAACAAGCATTTCTGTGAATTTTTGGCGGTTTTGACAGCTTTTTAACACGCTTTTATTAACTTGGGTTGTAACTATCTATCTATCAATCTATCTATCCATCTGGCTATGTTTGTAACGGAATCTTTGAGCCTAATTTTAACCAACTTCCAGCTATTCGATTTCTTTGAAACTTTGCACACGTATTAAGGACCCATGACAATGCAGTAATCTGCAAACAGTATCCCGTTATCCTGGTTTGGATCGCCAGAAAAAACATTCCATTATATTATAAAAACAACACCTGGGTTGCCATCTGTTGGCAACATTCCAAACTTTGCTACTCTTGACAAAATGGCGAAAAATTTTTTTAGTGAATAAACTGGAGCATTTATTTTTAAAAAATTAATTGATATAACGAACTAAAAATGAAAAATAATTAATAGTTTAAAAAAACTAAAAAACACGCTTTTATAATATGCAACCGAACTAAAAATTAAAATAATTTTTCATTAAAAAAATATTGTCAATTCATAGTAAAAAGCGTGGGGTGCTTAATATATTAAATGTTATAATTATTATATTTGCCAATATCTATGATGGAAAAGTTATGAAAAAATAGTAAAATGCACCCCACGCTTTTTACTATGAAGTGACAATATTTTTTTTAATGAAAAATTATTTTCTAATTTTTAGTTCGGTTGCATATAAAAGCGTGTTTTTTTAGTTTTTTTAAACTATTAATTATTTAAAAATTAGATTTTAAAATAAGAATGCATGTCACCATAGTATGCACTAATAAAAAAAATTAAATGTAATGAATGAATTCTTTTTTTCCTGAAATGAACAAGTTTGCATATTTAAATGGTTTTTTAAATCTAAATATCTTTTCTTTATAAAAATTTTCGTAATTATGAAAAATAAGGGTACTTTTCCCTTAAACAAAATTTATATTTTTTGACGTATCTCGTATACCACTGTAAAAATTATTATCTGATGATTGCATTTAAGGTTTTACATCATGCAGAACTTTTTATAAAGAATTACTTTTTTGGTAAAATTGATAATGAAAAAGTTTTTATATAGTGCGAACTTAAGTAGACACGCTATATATTTTTAAGTTATTTTTAAGGTTAATATTTTCTTCCCATAGGAAGTGTAGACTGCACATAATTTACATTGGGTATTTTTTCTATCTTTTAACTTGAAAATGAAATGGAATAAGTTTTAAATATCAATTTAAACTAAAAAAATATGGAAAGGTAAAAGGGAAAAAACACAATGATTTAATATGGTTTTATTTAAGGACATATGACATGTTTCTGTTTTAATGTTGAATTATCTGGTAAAGGTATCCTTTTTTAAAAGTAAGCATAATGCTTTATAACCTGCTGCATACATGGTATACTCTGAGATACTATTTCCACAGACCATACGGTACGAATATTTCAATTTTGTAATTTTTTAACCTGTCTTTTTTTATTTCTTTTTTAACAGCTGTTTTTACTTGCAGTAGATAGCTACTTCAGTACTTAATTATAAATTTTGTTCTTTTATTTGTGAAATTTCCAGAGCCTTTTCACTTGGATCCATATTTAATCTAAAATATTAAGTAAATTAGTATACTCAATATTTAATATAATTTTTAAAAATTTGCTGTAAATAAAGCTTACCCAATTTACTTTGATGTGCACTATTAAAAGTTCAGATATTTGATTCATCTTGATGCTCAAGATCAATAGCCTAATGCCGGAGGTACTAAAAAGAGCCATAAAGTGTTACTCAATTTTATGTGTATATCTCAAAAATAAATCTTTTCTTTGAATGGCTATATCCAAGCCAGCCTTTTCCTTAATTGATGGCAACTGTTTTAACTTGAGCAAATTAAGGTTGTATTCTGGTTCTAATTTATTTTCAGTTTTGGACCCTTTTTGACTGATAAGCTAAGTTTTTGCTGCAAATTTCTTTCAAAATATCTGAAACAAACTCTTCTAGTAGCACAGCTTAAACAATCTTTCCTGCAGGAAGCTGCAAACCATACTTTTTGTGTCAAACTAGTTTTACGGAAACCATAAAATCTTATATTATGGATATGGATTTATCAAAGTTCTCACTTAGATTGTTACTTTTTCATTTTAAGAAATGGGCGTATATTATTATATACAAAATGTATAATAATTGTTTACAAATCAGTCGCTTGGAGCGTTAAAGCAAATAAAAATATCAAATAAATGATGTCTGGTCTTATACACATAAAGGTAAACTTTGAAAGTTTTACTAATAAACCATTGTTTAAAGCACATAAAAACAATTTATCTTATAATTTAACTAGTTTAAAGTCAGAACACTGCCGAAAAGCAAAGTAAAACCATAAAATAATAAAAACCACATAAGAACTTGTTTGTTTATGTTTGGTGATCATCTGTTAAATGACATTGCGGATGCAGACCTCGAACGATGTTGCCAACAGAAGTAAGTGACTGTTCCCAATATCGCGATATAAAAGTCACTAGAAGCTGGTGTTCGCATAAACTGCCATTTTTAGAAACTAGTAAGTATTATAGTTCTTTTTAGAGGTATGCAATGATCTGAAAAATAAATATGGATGAATGCAGCGAAAATCACAATAACCCCTACGTGGGCACTGCGCAGTACACTTGTGGGCATGCGCAATAAACATTTACTGACTAACCGAAAACAAACAACAGGACCGGGTTTAACATTTTGTATATGATTCATTTATAAAGAAAATATACCAAGTAATTTTGGGGTATACATATTTAAATATTTTATTTTAAGTCTGTATTCGTCTTTCATAGCAGTCCCTAAAAAGTAAACCGGTTTTATATTGGGGACTATTTTTTGTTGTATATTTTTTTATTTTTCGGTCGTATCGCCGATTTTATTAAGATTTAGCAAACGAGAGTGCTTAGAAGCACTGATCTCAATTTAAATTCCATTTTATTGCTAAAACACCTTCTTTTTGATTCATGAGGACCCACTTTTACTTAACCTCAAACCTGCACGGAATTTTTTCGCATTATTATCTTCCTTCTTAACACTACCTTGACACAACAAAACTGAATGGTTGGTATTTTATCATAAAAGCAATTACTTTTGGTGTAACTTGTTTGAGGAATAAATCTCAATTCATAAACTGATATTTCGCTCCCGTTGACGTAGCAGTTGTCGTTCAGTTAAATTTGGCGTGTAATGCCATTGAAATTGCTAATTTTTGTGGTTAGGCCAAACTGACCTCATATTTGTTATTGAAACCACAAAAAAAACGTGAAATACAAATATTAAAATTGGTAAAGGACCCAGTAATTAATTATTGATTTAATTTGCCTACAAATGCCAACTTGAAATAAACTTGATAATGTAATAATCTTAAACTAGGCTTAAAGCGCAATGGAATCGCTTGGACTATTTAATTTTATTCAAAACATTCCACAGAAAGATACCTATGTTCCTTTTTTAACATACGAGCAATAAGCAATCTACAAGATATTATATGGTATAAATTGTCCTCAATATCACGAAGCGGCGTATCTTTTTTGTTTAAATTTCACAAGGGTGCTTTTTAGGTATTTTTTGTACTACTCTTTTCTTAGTAAAATGAAATAGGCTTAGTATTATATTTCTATAACTTTTAAAGATATCAGAATCTAACATATGCCAATTTGTAATATTAAGAAGCAACTTTTGTTAAGCAATTACATCAGCTCTAGTCAATTTTCCTACTTTTTGAGATACGCCACTTCGTGATATTGCCGACGAAATTGCTTATGGCTACGTATTATAACTTGAAAATATGTCAAATTATTTTAATTAAACTGCCATATTTTATTTTGTGTGATTATAAATGCATCAGTCCAATGCTAATACAGGGTGTCCGACTATATTTTAACCCATTCTCACCGCGAATAATTTTAGAAGAAATAAAATTATTAAAATGCGGTTTTCGCGAAAAGCCTTAGATTTTTTTAAGTTTCTTTTTATATCCTTGCCATTTGGTTGTGACATTTATTTCTTACGAAAACGGCCAATTTTCGTATATAGGGCAAGTTTGTTATTTTAAATGGACCGCCATGTATATTTTTCTATAATCGTTAAATACAATTTTTCCTGTTTAAAAAAAAATAACCCAAACCATAACTATTTCAAAAAATAATGGATTTATTGATCTCTAAAAAATTGACTGCATGGCAATAAAGAGTATTATTTGAAACAGAAAATTTGCTACTTACTCATTATTTAGTTTTAGTTATACAAAACTTAAATTAAACAAAAGTTAAAAAAACACCAAGAATTACTCACAACGCACAAATAAAACACCAAGTACCAAATGACTATACCTAATAACGGTCGACCGTAGATGGGAGATTGGTTTTGGGCGGTCGACGGCGTCAATTTTACCTGGATTTTACGATCGGGAAATCCCAAATTATAAATTAAATTAGGATGAGTGTGACCCTGTCAATGTATAGGTAAACGTTTTCAGTGTTGCAACCACTATATTTATTAAAATACTGCAAATTTTGTCAATGTTGCCAACACTATATTGGGTTTTAAATGAGAAATGCTAACTTTTATAAGAACTGCGCATGTGCAAAGGTGTACAGCAATTCTCCCAGTGTGGGGTAAAAATTTCGTGCGCAGGTCTATTGAAAATATATGCGGATCATTTTCTATTAGCAATCCTTTTAATTTTTAGATCACTGGAGGTATGTGGGTAACCCAAATAACCTTCCAAACCAGTGTTACCACACCTAGTACATTTGTACTAGATCTAGTACTTTTCACTTAGAATCTAGTGGTCTAGTACGTACTGATCAAAATCTAGTACGTTTTTTAAAAATTATTTTTCCCATTTTTACAATATTACACACATACATACAGTGTGTCCCAGAATAGGTGTTACAAGAGGACAAATGGACCAAAAGTTTCTTAATTTTAAAACGAATTTTTGGGAAAAGTGGTGGCATGGTCCAAAACTAATAAATACAAAATTTTACTTCAATTGCTCTTATACAGGACAAGTTATGGTAACAGTGCCGAATAGGGTTTTCTGCCGTTTTTAAGATTTTTTAAAAAAGTGATACACACTGATTTTAGACCCTCTTCTAAATACAATACAAGTGGCGCTGATCCAAAATATCCCGTTTTTAATTAATTATAACTAAAGAAACTTTCGGGACCGGGGAGTGAATAGGGGTGCTGGGCGGGGTAAAATGAGTAAAATGAGTGAATGTTTGCCAAGATCACATACAGAATTAAGTAAAAATTATATTTTTTCCGAATATTTTTGATGAAAATAAGAAATTTAAAGAAAATTAAAAAACTTAATTTATAACCTCTAAATGACAAATTCAGGTTACGAAAACGCCATTTATAGCAAGTAAAATGTAAAAGCAATTGGCAACATCGAATATTATGTCAAAAAGGTAAAAAGTAAATTCGTCCTATTTTTTTTAATAAAAATATTGTGAAAAAAGGGTTTTTTGCCGTTTTGATGAATTTTTTAAAATAAATGATACTCACTGATCTTAGACCCTTTTCCTAATAAAAACCAGTGGCGCTGATCCAAAATATCCCGTTTTTAATTAATTTTAACTTAATAAACTTACGGGACCGAGAATTGAATAGGGGTGATGGGCCGGGTAAAATAGGTAAAATGAGTTAAAGCCAATTAAAAAAAAACGCTTTGCTAACCAGAACTAACCTGACCGTGACTTACGGCACGTTGAATTTTATTTAAAAAATCCACTACATATACAACTCGGATGCGTAAAGTTGAACAGATATAAGCCGTTGTTATAAAAGATTTAACTAACCAGAACTAACCATTACCCAAAACTGTTAGTTCTGGTTAGTTATATCCGTTTTTATTCGCTTTATCAAGGATAAAAACAGCTTTAATTAACCAGCCAGCTTGTTTTTAAATACTGAAAACCAACCAAAAGAAACAGGGAATAAATAAAAAAACAACCTTGTAAGTGAAAAAAGTTTTTATTATTTAAAAATAATTTACAATTGTAATAAACTAAGTTTTATTTATAAAATTTATAAATCTTAAAAACTACAAATAAATATGAATAAATTAAAATGAAATGAAACTACAACGAAGGGGGATAAATCCTGGCAACTTCTTTAAAAAAGACATGAACATCATGGGGAAATGTGTTGCTTCTTTTGAATAAAAATTCAGCCAAGTAGCCTACAAAATGATTTTCTTTCCTTCCATACCTTGGAACTGCTCCTCGGACATCTCTCCATGTACGTTCGATGTTTTGTGTGTGTACCTTTGGGTCATTTGGATCGACGAATTGCAACGAGTGATTTATTTGTAAATGTTGAAATCCTTCATGTTTTAAAACATCATAGGATTTCCAACAATCCGAAATGATGGTGGTACCTGGATAAATCCATTCACGGATCACTTCCAAAAGGGTATCTGTAGTTCTGTCCTGAACTGGCACTAAAAAACTTTTTTACTTTCTCTCTCAAACCCTCCAAAAACCCATTTTCCTTCTATTCTTCTTCCTCTATTATATTTCCGTTTGCCAAATTTTGCTTCGTCAATTTCTACTGTTTTTCCGGCACCTCCAAGTTTTTCTGAGTTATTATTCACCCACTGTACACAAACTCTCTACAAAACGAAGACCAGTCCACAACGGTATGTGAATTGCAGTTTAGCTCATTCATAATAAACCTCTGCCTTGGAAATGGAATCCGTAGCCATAACACTGTTAAATAGCAAACATTTTCGATTGACAATTTTGCATTATAAAACCAGGTTCCAAGTTTAGCACTTTTTTAAATTTGCATTTTTTAACTTTTTTCCCCTTCTTATTTATTTTAGAGCAAGTAAAAAACAAACTATTGATATTTACCTCCAATACTCCGCCACAAGAATCACATGTATTTAAGCGTGGTAGTACTCCATGATTGATTAAAAAATCTACCAATTGCCTTCTATTGACTAAAAGTTGTATAAAGTCTCTTAGCGAGTATTCACAGCTATTGCACTCCATTTTATTTGGTAAAATAGGCACTACACTTTTTTCGCAACTGAAACACTATTAACTTTCTTATTTTTAGCTCTTTCGCTTATGAAAACTCATTAACTAGCAATGATTTACTTACCAGCCCCTGCCTTTTATATGTATTTATATGCTTACCTTTTAAGTTCTGCACAAATCCAGAAATAATCTATTTTTTCTAAATATTTCTCGATTTTGTCTTTTAGATACTAGAACAATTTATTATTTACCCTCTCATTTTATTAATACCTTCGTTTCACACTACAGATTATTTCCATCTTTTTTCTATACTATACAAAATTAAAGGATAGCATCACATAACATTCTAGAAGAGTATCAAATGAAATGAACTGTGACCTTCATGGACTGTTCAAAGCGGTTTATCTCTGTCTTGCCTATTTTATAAGAAAACAATAAGGATAGATATACTTGAAATCAACGAACTCCTCTTTGAAATGTAGAAATTTATACCATGTTGCCGATTGTTCATAATAAGAGTGAATAACTTTCGAAAATTTACAATTTTTATTTTTTTACAAAAAATACTAAATTATTTATAACTGCGCCATTACACTATTATTAGGAACAAATAAGAGATAACATGTAAGCCAAAATTTTTTAAAAATCTTAAAATTGGCAGAAAACCCTATTCGGCATAATTACCCATGTTATAACTAATAATATGAAAAATGTCCAGGATTTCACTACTTTTATTTTTTATAATAAAACAAAATTGTATAAGTAAATGTTGTGAAGAATAAAATTTTATGTCAAAATTTGAAGTTAAAACATGAGAGGTAAAAAAAAATGTCAATTTTTTGTGCGTTACAACGTAAATAATGGGCAAGAGGGAGCAACATTTAAAAGAAAATATATTAATTTTAAATATTTTTTAAAAATTCGCTGCCTTAAGCCAAGTATTTAAAAACTGTTAATGCATAATGTAAAAATTGACACATATAATTTTTTGACTTTAATTGCATAACTTTAAATTTTGACATAAAATTTAATTCTTCACAACATTTACTTATACAATTTTGTCCTATTTTTAAAAATAAAGGTACTTTACTCTTGGTCATTTTTCATATTTTTAGTTATAACTCGCCCTGTATATTATCAATCGGAGTAAACATTGTACTTATTAGTTTTGGATCATGCGACCAGTTTTCCTAAAGCACATTTAAAAATTCCAAAATTTTTTGTCCATTTGTCCTCTTGTAACACATCCTGCGACACACATATTAGATTAGAAAGTTAATAGTGTTTTAGTTGCGAAAAAAGTGTAGTGCCTATTTTACCAAATAAAATGGAGTGCAATAGCTGTGAATACTCGCTAAGAGACTTTATACAACTTTTAGTCAATAGAAAGCAATTGGTAGATTTTTAATTTTATTTTGGGAGAAAATAATGAATTTATTGGGAACCCGACAAAGAATTGTTAAAATTCATCATTAATATTGTCAGATGATTCGAATGATGAGTTGCTTGACGTAAGGATTAATGAGTTGTTATTATAATTTTTACGTTTTATCAGAGACAAGAATGAGACGAGCAACTAAATGTAAATAAATTATCCGAGAGAGAGATAGCTGCTGGGCCTTCCTTGTCTGTCTTCAAGGAAGGCAAACGCAGATGGCGCGTGAGTCGACTTTATCGTTTGCCCGCCAAATTCAAATTATATAGCTGTGCTATTTTTGCCCTTAATGTTAGGTACTTGTTTTTGTTTCCTATTATTATAAAATATTGGGGTTTAGTTCAATAATTACACACACCTAATTAAAAATGTTATTTATTTGGTTTTTATAAAGATTTTTTCTTACATATAACCATGTCAATATTACCTTAAATTATCTGTTGAAAAGCACAAATTTAATATATACACTGTGATCACTAATAAAAGTCAATATTCAAAGTCCAATTAAAGGTAAAAAACCACGAAACACACAATTAATCACAGAAAATGTAAACAAACTGTCCAAATAAATCGGCCATTGAAAAATATCAAACACAAATATCGAATAACATTTCGGCGTGACTGCCTGCGGCAACGTTTGTCAAGTTAAAAATATTCGATTCATGGTATATTTTCTTTCTCTTAATTAGATGTGAGCAAAAAAGGACATTAAATTTACATGCAGAAATTGTAAACAACTTGGCAACCAGGGCAAAGCGATGATTGCTCCATCTACGATAGCCTGCCATGATGAAAGACAAAGACATATTTATTGAAACTTGCGTTAAACCAGAAAGAGATAAATACAATGGACAAATTGTTAGGATCAGCAGGCCGATTCTCAACCGCCGTCTCGAGTCGTAACGTATCGAGACGCTACCGAATGGTGATTCTTAACTTATTTGAGAGTCAATATCTTCCGAGTTCGTATGTCATTTAATTTCGGTAGCTATATAGGGTGCTGTCGAGAAGCATAGAGAATTATTGCAAGTTACCATATTAGGGAGAGATACCTGTAAATTCTTAAATTTTCATTGATTTTCATGAAAGAGCCATTATATATTTTCAAAAATTGGTATGTAGTTTACTAATATATTAAAATAATGGAAGTTTTTTTTCCATTTTAATTTTTCAAAATGGGGGCTGTACACTTAAATTCTTCTAAAAAGGTTAAAGAGAGACTTATTCTTAATCGGCGGACACTGTAGTATCGGTTCTAGTGATTTGAAAATTAAAAAATAACATTTTTGTAATTATTAACAAACCGCCGGACGCATCGCTGATTTTAATGAAATTTGGTATATGGGAGTTTTTAGGGCGCTGATTACGAATCTAAAAGAATTTTTAGTCGGACACGTTTCGTTTTTGACACATTCATCATCAGACTTGATAACCAAAACTAACCTGAATTTACTATTTCCCCTCCTCTTTTTGCACTTAATTCTTGACTGAAAGCTAAATTGGTACTTGGTATTTGATTTGCAGTGCTACAAATCCCATTTTTCTATTTATTTTACCAGTTTTTCCATAAAAGCTCAAATCCGCCAAGTTAGCATTTTAGTTTTGATGGGCACATTCAGGAGTACTCAGCCGCTTAAACCGCTGGGTTAGCAGAGTGTCAAAACTGTCAAAATAAAGCCATCCTATTGGTTAAATTTGAAAGTTTTGACACTCCGCATACTTAGCGGCTAAGCGGCTGAGTACTCCTGAATGCGCCCATTGTTTGTCTTAAGTGATACAACAATTCTTGTGGCCGACAGACGTTCGGTTACACGAACAATTTCGAAGTTAAAATAAGACACTGCTAAGATCCAAATAATGCACGACCTAAATCCGACATGCATAAAAGCAAGCACCATCCTTATTAAGGCAGTCTTTATCCTATTATTCATCTACGTAAAATCAAATGACAAAATAGGGCCGGTGTTATTAGCGCTTAGCCTTATTTCGCTGTGCAATATTTCTCTAACCACAGCAGGCCGATTCTCGACGACCATCTCGGCACGTAAGATGCTACGAAATGGTGATTCTTAACTTATTCGATACTCGGTAACAAGTCGACAACTTCCGAGTTCGTACGTCATTTGATATCGGTACCTTCGATGCTGTCGAGAAGAATAACGAAGCAATTTGATTGGTTAAAAATGTAATATTTGTCAAACGAAAGCAAATGGTACAAGGATTAGATTACTTCCGAGTTTTAGAGAAATAATTGTACAATATATATTTAAAAGGATGATCAACATTTTATTAACCTATAAATAATTTATAATTATTGTATTTTTACCTAGTTCTCTCTAATCGAAAAGCAAAGTGCTTTAAGAGAAGGTGGCCCAACTTTCATTTGGACAGTTGAAATATGTGACGTCAAAGGTATTCTTTAAGAAAAAGAAAGTCGTTATTTCTTTACTGTTTTGTAAATGTCGTGTTAATCATGTTTATATTAGTAAGTAAATAGTGAAAAAAAAATAATTTAACAATAATTGTATAAACTATATTTTAAATTTTGAATATAATCAAAAATGACACCAATGACGTCACATGTATCAGCTGTTTACTGTCATAACAAAAATGGGCCACCTTCTCTCTAAGCACCTTGAGCGATAAGTCAAAATCAAGGAGATAAACTTATTAAAGTTTATCTCCTTGAGTCAAAGTAACAAACGACATTTAGTTTACAACAATCTCTTATCAATGTATACTAAGTTTATAAACTTAACGTTTTGTTCTGCGGCCGTTTTGCTTCCGCCGTCGTCGACTTTTCAAATTGTTAAATAAAAAGGGTAGGTGCCAGACGTAAATTGAAGTTTAAGCTTAATTTATATACTTGACGTTTCGTTGTCGTTACCGTATTGCTGCCGCCGTTACCAATCGACCTTTGCAAATTGTTAAATAAAAAACCTATTGGTCGATAAACAAACGTCTGCGAACTACGCCGGCGACGATAAGTTAAAACTTGGCAAAGGATAACAATAACAAGCCAAATATGGCAACGCGTCCATATAAAAGGCCTTATTTAACGCCATAAAGTTTGAGCTTAATTTATATACTTGACGTTTCGTTGTCGTTACCGTATTGCTGCCGCCCTTACCGACTTTTGCAAATTGTTGAAAAAAAAACCATTGGTCGATAAACAAACGTCTGCGAACAACGACGACGACGATTCGTTAAAACTTGGCAAAGGATAACAATAAACGCAAATGCGACAACGCGTTCCTATAAATGATTACATTAAACGCCATAAAGTTTAGGCTTCAACTTGACAAATCGTTGTCGTTGCCGTTACGCTTCTGCTGTCGCTGCAGTTTGAACATTGTTAATGAAACAATCCTGTTATCGATCACAAACGTCTGTTAACGACCAATAACAACAGTTTAAATATGGTCAAGTTAATTAAACAACAAGTCAAATACGGCAACGACGATTATAAATGGTTAAATTAAACGCGATAAATTTAAGTTGCGAACGTAATTGAGTGGCAGCGGAAACGGTATAGTTTAAACGCTGTTAGTTAAACATCGCTACGTCATACTTTAATAGCATCAAAATGCCCCAAACACACATCTCATCAAGTACAAAAACTATATATCTACAATTGGCGGCAGCTAGTTATTCTGTGCTACAATTAAGCGATGTCTTTGGTAAAAAATACATGGCAAATCGGTTCTTTTGTATGTAAACATTTGGCTGATAATGACGTAGCTGTGTTGAACTTACAGGGTTCGTACTTTACGTCAAGTTTATAAATTAAGCAATGGGAGCAGTTGCCCCCACCCCCTCAGGAGCCCAAAAATACCTTATGGGTTGTTTATTGAAGGTGTCGTCTAAGCCTTTTTTGGTTTATGTAAATAGCATGCCTAAGCCTCGTTTTTTACTTACCTTAGACGCATTCAGAATCGACGCCCGTTAAAGACATGCGCAATAAGCGTTGTCACAAAATGGGTAAATTTTACCACAAGGTTGTCTAATCTAAATGCGCCCCTGGATTCTTTATTTTTTCCACTCTCTGCGTACGGTCCTGTGCAAATTTACTCTTTACTACGGACTACGAGTCGATATAAATTGAGAATCGCATTTTCGATAGGTTTCGAGTCGATGTCGAGTACTCGGTACCGACCGAGAGGTGACGTATACTACAAAGAAGCAATTTGATTGGTTGAAAATTAATTGTCAAATGAAATTGCGACGCATAAATATTTCGTAAGCAAAGAGAATAGACAAGAATAAAATAAAATACTCATAAAATAGATGAAAATATAAAAACACTAAAAGCACAAAATGAAAAGGTCAAAGAGGTCAACAGGAAAACTTGCCAACATTGCAAATATGTCAAAAAATTGTAGTTGCCAACATAACTTTCCCAATTTTACGCTGTACTACGGACTACGACCACAACTACGAGTCGATGGATATGAGAATTACGTATTCGATAGGTTTCGAAAGGGATACCGAGAACTCGATATCGAACGAGTCGTCTCGTATCGAGAAGTTAAGAATCCCACTGCAGTTACTCGTCTCATTGTTAGAGACATTTTGCACCTCTTAAAATAACAGACTATTTTTGTTCTCCTTATGGTTATCGTTATTAAACATAACGATTACGGCAGCAGTTTTAGACAGAGATTTTGTCACCAATTATTACTGCGGTTCTAATTGGTTGAACCGGATGATTCCGGACCTTTGCAATTCTGAGTGGCTTTTCAGAGACGAAATGTTTTGCCATAAATAGTTAGTCACTGGAACGCATCCCTTGACAAAGAATAAGAGCTGGTGCACGAGGGGCAAGGGGAAAGAAAAACGGAGTAGTTAAGGTGCATAACACTTTCGGTCACTGGAACGCCATAAAGTAGAAGGAAGTGCTCCCGAGCTACTCGGGAGCGCTCTATTTGCGTTACTGAGGGGTTTTCCAGTGACGAAAATTTTGGTGCATCACGCTCCAGAGCATGAAGCTCTTGAACTGCTCTGAAAAGTTAGTCACTGGAACGCATCCGCAAGGACAGAAAGCTCCAGCTGGTAAAAAACTTAACCTTACTTTAAGTAATTTTAAAATTTCGTTTTTGTTGTGAAAACAAGGTGGATTAATGGATTTTTTATTTATTCTCTCTTTGCTAGTTTAGATAGCTATGGAAATTAACGTTGAATAAATGTTGAATGAACAAATAATAATTTTAAAGATCTATCCTAACCTTAATAAACAAACTTTTGACGTTTGGAGCACGAAACACCTAAAGGGGGTTGGTGCATGAGAGGCAAGGGGAAAGGAAAACGGAGCAGTTAAGGTGCATAAGACTTTCCGTCACTGGAACGCCATAAAGTAGAACGAAATGCTCCTGAGCTACTCGGGAGCGCTCTGTTTGCGTCACTGGAAAGCCCCTCAGAAAAGCTACTCTGCAATATTTTACCTAAAGCTTAGTTTATATACTTGCGAAATGGGTTCTGATTGGTCAATTTCTAAAGACTTTCGAATATTTTATTAGAAATTGACCAATCAGAACATGATTCGCAATTCGCAAGTATATGAACTAAGCTTTACATGAGGACTAGGCATAATGGTAAGTTAAATTATTGCGGAATTACGGACAGCCTGCGGCCCAATGACATTTCGATATTACGTACAACTGATTCCGGACGTCCGCAGTAATTTGAACTTTGATGATGGATATCTCGAGAACGAAACGCGACCGCCAAATAATTCTTTCAGATTCGTGATCAGCGCCCCAAAAACCCCCGTATACCAAATTTCGTCAAAATCGGAGTTGCAGCCGGTTTCTAGAAAATTACCAAAAAAGATTTAACTAACCTGAAATAACCATGACCCCAAACTTATACTCTGTCTTCGTTTTTTTTAATTTTAAAATTTTATGTTGATCAATACGATTACATTTGGTTTTGTTTCTTTGATTAATTTTTTCATTGCGTTCAAATCACATATTATTATTAATAGTATTAATCAAAATTGAAGACAGTTAATTACAAAAACTAAATTGTCAGTATAATAAGTACAGTTGCAAGCAAAAAATTCCAGACACATGTTAAAATTTTCTGTCATATTTTCGAAATAGTGTATAAATGTTATTGTTGCTATAATATTGATATTGTTCAACAAAAAAATTAACCAGACGATTTTATACTGAATCTGGTCTCGATTTACTTTCTATATATATACTATAAAAACGTTGACATCTATTGACTATACTTTTTGTCACGTGGACAAGTTTCAGGAAAAGTTGAGGTGTTGTAGGTTGGGCAGGCGAAGCCTAAAATACACATTGAAAGAATGTCTGTCCAAAACTTTTCGCCCGCAACTGTACGTGTTCTGGTACTGTTTTCATACTTCAATGCTTTTCAACATAAAATTCATAAATAAAACATCTTAGTAATGATAATTATCTATTTATTTGCCACTCATTTTAAACACATCCAGTGGCGGATCCAGAAGTTCACTAAGGGGGGCACTTGCTGGTATATAAAAAATGTAGTTGATAGATTTTTAAAGTAAAAGCATATATTTTCAGAAGGTAACAACGTACATTTTTAGTTGAAGTCTGAATATTAGAAAAATTCTTTATACAAAACTTAATATAACCATTTTAATCTTAATCTCTCTCTCTTTTACAAAACAAAATCTAACCTACGTTTTGATTTTGAAAAACGGTTGATTAAATTTTCTATACTAATATCTAGATCTAAATGTACATGTAGTAATGCTAATCCTAAAAGTCTTTCTTGCGACATTCTATTTCTTAGCCATGTTTTTAATCTGCGTAAAGCTGAAAAGGTTCGTTCAGCTGACGCTACACTAACTGGAAGAGTAATTAATATTTGCAGTAGGACGTTACAATTTGGATAAATCTCTTTATCACATAATTTAAAAATATCTATTACATTTACATAAAGTTCACTCTTTTTATTTTGGTCGTTGCCGATTTCCCTTACGAGTTTAATTTTCCAGAGCATAATTTCAGAATTAAAAACTGTTTCAGAGGTAGACATATTGTCGCTAGATAATATGTGCTTATATGTATTCCACAAACTACTTGCACAAGAAGTAATGGTTTCATCATCGGACTTAAGTAAATTATTTGGCAATAAAATTGAGAGATTAAAAACTATTAATGTTTTATCACTAAAACGAAAATTTAAATCTGAAATTATGTCGTCTAATAGTGGAATGTATAAACTTATCCGATAATATTCTTCAACAGTTTCTACATTATAATTCGATCTTGTTATTTGATGCGATACTATTCTAGGTTTTTGTAAAGTAATGCTAAATTTCTCGGCCAGAATTGATATGTCATTCCATATTTTATTAAAGTTAATATCAGCATTTTCTCTTTTTGTTTTTAATAATTTTATAAGATCAGTAATTAGATTTTCAGCGGAAACTAAATCCAAGCTCTGTTTTTGAAAAAGATTGCTCAATACTATTGTTGTTGAGAATATATCATTTATGCATTTTAAAGCAGTTATAAACGAACCTGTTAATAAACTATTTAATAAAATGTTGGCCTTGGGACTAGAAACATTGTCATTCCAGTTCTTTATATTATCTAGTACCTCTATAATATTCACGAAGTTGTTTTGGAAGTACAGAGAAGTTTCATGCCGTTCTACCCATCGCGTATCACAAAGACTACCCAATTTGGTATCTAGGTGTTTTTAAATAAATAACTTCTTTTTGCAGATGCATGGAAAAAGGCAATAACTTCTCTTATAATTCCAAAACAATTTCTAATACCTTGAACTTTTATACATTTTGATAAACTTAAATTTAAAGAATGACTATAACAAGGTATTTTAACTGCAGCTTTAGCTTTCTTTTGAATTTCACCTACAGCACCCTTTTGGACAGATGTCATCAAACTACATGTATCGGTGCAGATTCCGACACAGTTATTTATGTCGAAAAAGTTGTTTTCCAGTATGCTTAATACAGACTGGCCCAATCGTACACCATCAATTTTAGGTTCATTTTCGATACTAAACTCCGTTCCATAATTGAGTTCATGCACGTCAGTGAAGCCAATAAAACTCTCTTTTATTTCTGACTTATAAACATATCTTAAAATAATAGTTATTTGGGATGTTGCAGAAATATCTGTCGTTTCATCAAACATTATGGCAAAAAACTTCGACTCATTAACAAAGTTTCTAATTATGCTTAAAATTTCTTTAGCACAACAGTCAATTATGGTGTTCTGCGTCGTTTTAGATATGTATGTAGCTCGTGAGCTGGCAGTTTCCAAATGATTTTTGAGATTATTGTCACCCGCGCGAATTCTCATTTTAAGAAGAGCTCTAAAATTACCCTCATTTGTAATCGACTGTTCTGGAGAATCTGATGGCAAATCTAAGAATCCGTCATCTCTGTGACCCCTAAAAGCTATATTTTGTTTCGCCATGGTAATTATTGTATCAATAATAGGCCCTAATCGTTTTCGATTTTCCTGAATTTGTTGTGATCTTGCAGTTGAAAGTTGATTTTGAATATCGAATTCAGGCTTATCAAAACTTCTTAAAAAGTCTATACTTTTTCCAATGGCTGTTTTGTGATATACATTATTTTGATGGGTTTCTAAGTAGCCATCCTTGCCAAGAAGCTTATCAAATTTTTTTAGAGCTTTTTAACCAAAATGTTTGCTTTTGTTTCACACCGGCTATCACCTACAACTTCAGATGCAAAAAGCGAGCAAAATCGACAAAATAAGCCTTGCTCAATAGGAGAATAAACTAGCCAAGTATATTTATCCAAATGGTTATAATTTAAATATCTTTTTATTATTTTTTCATGTAATTTTTTTCTGAATATGGAAAAGTATAGTTTTTTGGTGGTACAAAAGGATTTTGCAACAACTCTTTTTTATAAAATCAGTTAAACTTGCCTTGTTTTGAATATAAAATCCAATATCATTATGAGTAACAGATGAGTCAATTTCCTCCGTTTCCTGAAAAGCAACGGCTGCCCCGGCGGCGGCGACTTTCGGTTCAAACTTCAAACTTCAAACTTCTTTATTGTGTAAGTTACAAAAAGTTTCCACTCGTCAAAATATATGTCACATAAAAAGTACATTTAATAAAGTTAAAATATTTAAAATTGTCACACAACATGTTAAAAATGAAATAAAAGTTAAGATACAGACAAAAAACTTAATTTAAAACATAACTAATGCATTGAGGTAAAGCGGAATAAAAACAAGTATTAAAATTTATAATTTAAAAATTCAGTTATATCATAAAACGATTTTTTTATTAAGAGTTCCTTGAGGCATGACTTGAACAGCCTAATTGGCCTCTCCCTCATGCTGGTTGGGAGCTTATTAAATAATTTTATCGCTAGATATTCCGGTCTGCTCTGGCACTTCCCCAGACGGCAATGCATTGGCACCAAGTTGGTCTTGTTTCTGGTGTCATGATTGTGCACATCCTGATATGTAAGCACATCTTCTCTCTGTCTCACCCAAAGAAGATTTTCTAAAATGAACAATGAGGGAAGTGTCAGAACACCCAGTGCAGCAAAAGCACCCCGACAATCATCCCGGTAGCCCAACCCAGAGACGATCCTAATTGCCCTTCTCTGCAGTCCAAAGACTCTACTAGCATGAGCGGACCCTCCCCAAGCAAGCACACCATAAGACATAACACTGTGGAAGATTCCAAAATAGGCCGATCTCATGGTGGCATCAGACACACACCCTGACAGATTTCTCAATACAAACACACTAGTTCCCAATCTCTTACATACACTATCAATATGGGTACCCCATCCTAAAGTTTCATCAAGGGTGACACCAAGAAACTTCACTGACGCTGTTCGGTCAGTATGTGCTCTATGTCTCAGCGAGAATGTCATAAACTGAGTTTTCTCTTGGTTCAGCAACAGTCTGTTTGAGAGGAACCATTCCTCAACTCCCAGCCTGGCCTCATCAAGTCGTTCAGCAGCTCCTTGTTCAGATTTCTCAGCTGCAAAAACTGTGGTGTCATCTGCAAAGAGAACATAATTGCCTAGCTGGTTTCCCAGAGGCAGGTCGTTAATGAAAATAAGAAACAGGACTGGTCCCAGCACAGATCCCTGAGGTACACCCATACTTACGGGAGCCGTCGTAGAAAGCCCTGCCCCAGTTCTCACAACTTGTGTGCGTTCCTGTAAGAACGATGAGAGAAGGTTGATGCTGCTCTCATCGAAGTTGTAATATTTAAGCTTTTGTAGTAAAATATCATGGGACATACAATCAAACGCCTTGCTAAGATCACAAAACATGGCAGCCAAGTAGCATTGACCTTCAAAACCATTCATAATATGCTTTAACAGCTCCAGAACAGCATCTATAGTGTTTTTACCCTGTCTGAAACCAAACTGGCATTCCGAAAAAAGATTATTGTTTTCAAAAAAATTAATAATTTGGTTGGCTATTATTTTTTCAAATATTTTAGAAACAATTGGAAGCAAAGAGATTGGTCTATAATTGTTCACACTGCTTTTATCCCCTTTTTTAAAAATTGGAGAGACAAGAGCTTTCTTAAGACTCAACGGAAAAACTTGTTCACGTATACACAGGTTGATCAGTTTTGTTAAAGGAACAATTATTTGATTTTTAACAGATAAAATGCTTTGTACACTTAAACCATATATATCACAGCTTTTTTTATTCTTAAGATTATTTATTATGTCTCTGACCTCATTAAAACTTACTTCTCTAAAAACAAACCTATCACAATTTACAGTGGTTCCAGACATGTGGAACAACGGATCAGAATTACTTAGAGGAAGATCTTTTACAAGTTCCTCAGCTATGTTTGCAAAAAATTGGTTAAATTGTTCAGGGCTTATTGAGGAATAACACATCAAACATTGTAATCAACTTAAAAACTAAGTAAAAAACATCATATACAACATTTCTTCATAAGTTTGCACCATACGGAAAACTTTTTTATTGTTAATTTTACAAAAAAGTTATTCTTTATAAAAAGTTCTGCATGGTCTAAAATCTAAAATACGATTATCAGATATTAATTCTTGCAGTGGTGTACGAGGTATGTTGAGAAATATGAATTTTGCTCAAGAGGAGAGAGTACCCTTATTTTTATAATATGGATTTTTTAAAGAAAAAGATGTTTGGGATTAAAAATACTTTTAAATATGCAAATTGGTTTATTTAAAAAAAACTTTTTAAAAAACATTTTTTTGCGATTTCGAGTGTTACTAAGACTTTTCTCTGTTTCACAGTTCTTAAGCTTTCTTTACATATTACATTTGGGAATAAGTATGCACTAATGTACAAAACTTAAATTTTCACTCTTAAAGCATAAGAAATTAAAATAAAAAGGTTTTCTTGAAAATAAACAACTTTGCATATTTCAATGTTATTTTTAATCCTAAACATTTTTTATTTATAAAAAATTTTAATTTTATGAAAAATAAGGGTACTTTCCTTTTGAGCAAAATTCATATTTTTTGACATACCTCATATACCACTACTGATTATTGCATTTGAGGTTATGCAGAACTTTTTATAAAAAATACCCTTTTTCTTAATATTAATAATAAAAAGTTTTCCATATGGTGCGAACTTAAGTAAACACGCTGTATAAATCAAAACAATAATTTTTTGGAACATTGTTTTAATTTGTTCGTTTTTCTATTAAAAACATCTATTTCACATTTCTGTATGAGATCATTACATACATAATTCTATTTAAAGATCTACTCACTGGACTACATGAAAATAGCCCAGCCCAAGTATTAGGGTATGATTCCGAGCACTGCGGCAGGCAGCAAAACGCCGACCCAAGCACCAAAGCCATTCATATTACAGCAACGATACTCGTTACTCCCCAAGGCCAAAACTAAACTATGTTCCTTGCATTTATTGACAAAGAAAGACCTTCATAACATTGAAAATTCATTTAACTTGAAAGGCTCCTCTGTTTATCGTCATGCAAATGATGCTATAAGTGTGGAGGCATGGATTAATGACCTCAGAGGCAGTGACTCTGTGCCTTTTTATAAGCCCTAAGACAGTTTATGCCTGGATCATCCAGAACTGCTTCTTTGGTTGATTTCCAATTCTGAAAAAAATCAAATATTAATTACAGTTTCATAATATTAAGAGCCAAGTTATTCCTGTTCTTTAATCAAAAGGGTATGATATATTAGTATAGAGTTAACAATTAGCAGATTTAACCATTTTTTATGATACTATTAATTACAACCTATAGATAACAAATTTATAAAAATAAAACCAATAAAAATACATCATACATACCCCTTGAATAGTACAAATAAAATTTGTAAAAAACAATTATTAAATACAATCTGTAAACCTATGTAAACAGTTACTTGTTGTTCGAAGCATCTTTAAATACAATGATTATCACAGACTTATAGAGAGATCAAAAATAGATAGTAACACAAAATACTGACCTGAAAAGCTTCAAACGAATCAAATTCTATTGTTTTATTGGTAACTTCCAAACAGTGATCTTGTCTATAGTGATTCATTACAATATCTGTTGATGCACCTTTATACGGGCATAAAGAACATTTTAATATTTTAGCAACAATGTGAGAGGTTTTATGTTGTACTAATTGCTTTTGGATACCAAATCCTGCTTCACACTGGTTACACTTATATATTTTCTTTTCTACTGGGTCTATAGTTCTTCTAATTTGTCTAAAAATAGATAAACATGATTCTAAGTTAAGCTTCCGACACACAGCGAGCGGCGATGGGACAGCAGCGGGATATCGACGCGTTTTAATACATTGAATCCTTGCCTAGTGTCACGTCGCCGTCCCACCCAGCATATCACAGACATGTTTTTATATGACATTGACGCACTGATGTCCCGCTACTGTCCCGTCGCCGCTCGCTGTGTGTCGGAAGCCTAAAGCTAAATAAAACATACCCATGTATTATACTCACCGGGATATTTTTCTTTTATGTGGAACCTCAGATTCCCAAGACCACTGAAGTGTTTATTACACTGTCCGCATATGTGCTCACCTTGGCCCAACATATTTCTGGTAATCGGTACAATAATATCTAGTTTATCTAAGAAATATCAATCAATTAAAGTCTAAAAATTACTTATGGTTTTTTAGAAAGTATCGGATTAGAAAGAACTAAATTGTGTAACATAACTTGCAGATATTTGTTAGTAAATAAAGAAAATAAACTGATTATAACATTTTACACACAAATTTAGTATCGAATGTATTATATTAATGTTGAAAAACATACAGTACCTAAGTGTTTCCTTTTAACATGAGCTCTCAAAGTAGAAGGACGTGAGAAATCCATTGCACATTCACTACAATGTGTCGCTATTCTATTTACAATGTATTCTTTTGGAGCATCCGCTACTCAAAACAAAAATACAATAAATTGCTTCACAAAATTGTTGAAAACAACCGTTCAAAATCAAAACAAATCACCAAATTTGTGGTTATGTTACGGCAACATATCGAATTGGCGCGAAGTCGATCTGTCAAAGCTTCTAAATCGATACCAGGGGCTGTACCTAGACGCTTGTCCTTAAGAACCTGGATAGATGTCCGATAACCGAAAAAGAAACGAAACTTTTATTTATTCGAATAAGGCTATTTCAAAAATAAGATCTGAGTCATGGGGTTAAAAAACGAGACATGGGCGCATTCAGATTCGACAAATTTGAGGTAAAATTTACACATTTTGTGACGTCGCCAAACGAATTTGTTTCTTTTGTTCAGTTTTGATAAGCATCAATTTTAGGCAAAGAACCAATTCTAAAACGGTATTTACCAATCGGTTATGTTGACGTTTAAACAATGTAATATACCTAAAAGTTGTCACCAATTATTACTGCGGTTCTAATTGGTTGAACCGGATGATTCGGACCTTTGCAATTCTGAGTGGCTTTCCAGAGACGAAATGTTTTGCCATAAATAGTTAGTCACTGGATCGCATCCCTTGACAAAGAATAAGAGCTGGTGCACGAGGGGCAAGGGGAAAGAAAAATGGAGTAGTTAAGGTGCATAACACTTTCGGTCACTGGAACGCCATAAAGTAGAACGGAGTGCTCCCGAGCTACTCGGGAGCGCTCTATTTGCGTTACTGAAAAGCTACTCTGCAATATTTTACCTAAAGCTTAGTTTATATACTTGCGAAATGGGTTCTGATTGGTCAATTTCTAAAGACTTTCGAATATTTTATTAGAAATTGACCAATCAGAGCATGATTCGCAATTCGCAAGTATATGAACTAAGCTTTACATGAGGACTAGGCATAATGGTAAGTTAAATTATTGCGGAATTACGGACAGCCTGCGGCCCAATGACATTTTGATATTGCGGTCAACTGATTCCGGACGTCCGCAGTAATTTAACGTACATAAGGACCAGTGCCACATTAGTCACTTAGTAAGGGTATATAGCATTTTTGGGATTATTAATGAGGCTGGCAAAAACCGAAAATATCAAAACCGGTTAACCTGTCTTGAATAAAACCGGTTTCGGTTAAAAGCGGTTAACCGAATATTCAAAACCGGTTTTCAAAACCAAAAACAGTTTTTAAAACCGAATCTGTCAACATGGGATCCAAGTTTTAAAAACCAAATACGAAGTTTTATATATAATATACCTATAATTTGTTTGGTAGTAAATGGCCGTTTTTTTTTCTTTAGATAAAAACCGAAATCAATCAAAACCGATTAATCCATATTCGAAGGTCCGTTTTTGGTTTTGGTCAAAAACGAGGTCGACATATTAATCAATATTCGAAAACCGTTTAGCAGAAAAACCTTCTTTCCGTTTTAGGCAAAACCGATTATCTGAAAAACCAAAAACCTGCTTTTGAAAACCGAAAACCGGTTTTCGGTTTTGCCAACAATAATTATTACGATCTCGCGCAATCTACAAATCGATGCGTTTACCAGCATGGGTATTAAAAAGCCCTGGCCAAATGCGATACTGGTCAGCGTGCTACGAACGGGAAAGCCAGAGTAAGCATTGATAAATTCTGCCCGTTGGACCGTTTGGCGCACGCGCATCCACCTTCGATGACGACGGGTGATGACTCATGTCGAAGCGCACAAACCCGTTTTTTTTTCTTCCATTTATCGTAGCTTTTATTTTGCGCATATTATAACGATTTACAATCCATCCAGATCAGATGAAACACCCAAATAATTTTTTTAGTTAAATATTAATTCCAAAAAAATAAAATTAATAAACTAATAGTCCATAGAGTCAATGGTTTTATTTATGTTTTATACAAGCTACACACATAATAAAAGAATTTAAAAATACAGAAACTTAAATATAGGTACTATGAAGCCATCAAATTAAAGACAATTCTAACCGACTAAATTTATTTATTATGTAAAATCTATACAATAAAAAAATATCTGAGAAATTAAAGACTGAGGCAGAAACCATATAAGTCCATTTTTTGACATAAATATCTTTTTCACTAACGCGCATGCTCTAAAGAAATTCGCATAGTGGTGTCAAAATTTTACAACTTTGAAGCACATTAACGTCCCAGGACAGGATTTAAGAGGGGCCGGCGGGGCTACTGTTACGGGCCCCCACAACGAATTTATGATAAAAAAGCACAGAAAGGTTACATATTTATTATTGAGGACCTTTTATTTCTGCTCTTCAATTTTTTTCTGGTACAAAATTACGTTCACATTTACTTTGAGGGAGCCTCCACAGGCTCATTGCCCCAGGGCCTCCACACCTCTAAATCTGGCCCTGCCAACGATGTATTTTAAAGCAACAAGCGGACAATTCCGGATTTGTTTGATTGTTACTTCAAAAATGATATTTGGAATTGTCCGGTTTTAGACACAAAGTCTTCAATTGTAGAAACAATTTTATAATAAAACAATTAAATCAATATATTTTTTTACTTACAGCAACGGCAACAAGAAAAATATGACTAAGAAATGTCATATATAGTGCTTCAAGGGTTCCAAAGTTTTTTTTTATCGCTGATATAACACAATTTTCTTTATGATTGCCTTTTGAATAATATTTCCATTTCGATATTTTTTTTATATTTTTATGGAGGATAAGATATTTTCTTAAATCTCGTTTATGTTTGGTTCTATAATTACATTAATTACATAAGGTGTGCATTAAAGTTTCTTTAGGATGTTTATTTGAGAATGTTATTATGGATAAGGTGTGTTTTTAAAGATTCTCTATATTTAGTTTTAAAATTACATTCATTACATTGATACATGTCAATTTTTTTAAATTTCTGTGGCAGATAAGCTGTTTTCTTAAATTTCCTTTATGTTTAGTTTTTAAATTCCAATCATTACCCTGGTGCATTTCAAATTCATCTGAATTTTTATGGCGGAAAAGGTGACTTTTTAAATTTTTTTTTGTTTCGTTTTATAATTTAATTCACTACATTGGACCTTTTTAATTTTCTTGGATAAGATGTGTTTTCAAATAACAATTATCTTTAGATATATAACATTCACAACATTCATGCATTTTAATTTCTTTGGGATTTTTATGCATGATATGATGTCTTCTGTAATGTTCTCTATATTTAGTTTTGTAAGTACACTTATTAGATTAATGCATTTTAATTTATTCGGGATTTTTATGGAGTCTAAGGTGTCTTTTTAAATTTGCTTTATGTTTAGTTTCATAATTACATTCATTACATTGGTGCATTTCAATTTCTTTGGGATCTTTATGACAAATAATATGTCTTTTTAGAGCTCCCTTATATTTAGTTTTCAAATTACATTTACTACATTGATGCATTTCAATTTCATCGGGATTCTTATGGCTGATAAGGTGTCTCTGTAAATAGCTTTTATATTTGGTTTTAAAATTACAGTCATTACATTGATGCATTTTAATTTCATCGGTATTCTTATGGCTGATAAGGTGTTTTTGTAAATTTTTCTTATATTTGGTTTTAAAATTACATTTACTACATTGATGCATTCCAATTTCATCGGGATTCTTATGGCTGATAAGGTGTGTCTGTAAAGCACTTTTATATTTAGTTTTAAACTTACATTCATTACATTGGTACATTTCATTTTCTTTGACATTCTTATGACATATAAGATGTTTATTTAAATAACTTTTATGTCTAGTTTTATAATTGCATTGATTACATTGGTGCATTTCAATTTCATTAGGATTTTTATGGCCAATAAGGTGAATTTGCAAATGTCCTTTGTGTATAGTTTTAAAATTACATAAATTACATTGGTGCATTTGAACTTCTTTACGATTTTTATGGCGGAAAAAGTGTTTTCTCAAATTTCCTTTGTGTATAGTTTTAAAATTACATTCATTACATTGAAATGCTTCAATTTCAATTTCTCCGGGATTTTTATGTATGATAAGATGCCTTTGTAAATTGTCTTTATATTTAGTTTTATAATTACATTCATTACATTGAAACATTTCAATTTCTTTGGGATTTTTATGTATGATAAGATGTCTTTGTATATATCTTTTATATTTAGTTTCATAATTACATTCATTACATTGATGCATTTCTTCAGGATTTTTATGGAGAATAAGGTGTCTTTTTAAAGATCCTCTTTGTTTAGTTTTAAAATTACATTTACTACACTGGTGCATTTCAATTTCATCGGGATTTTTATGAAGGATAAGGTGTCTTTTTAAATTTCCTTTAAGTTTAGATTCATAATTACATTCATTACATGGGTAAATTTTAGTTTCCTCAACATTCATGTGACGGATAAGATGTGTTTTTAAAGCACTTTTATGTTTAGTTTTATAATTACATTTATTACATTGATGCATTTTGATTTCTCTGAGATTCTTATAGCGGATAAGGTTTATCTGTAAATGTTTTGTAATATGCGTTTTATAATTATAATTATTATATCCGCTATTTTTATTGTCTGCACAATCGTTACATTTGTAAACTGTATCCTGGTTGGGATTTAAACTACAGCAAACATGAGTTTTTAATTTGTCTTCAAAATTTGTTGAAAATCCACAATGACCGCATTGATACGTCATTTCTATATCGACAACGGATTTCTGACTGCAATTATTGAAGTTGTCTTTTTTCTCAGCAATACACTGATTTTCTGATAAACTACAAAAAATATATGTATAAATTCCTTACATTTAAGATTAAATACATAAATAAGTGTATTTCTTTAATGTCAACAATATTATTTTTGAATTAATTCATTTAAAAAGTTCAAACTTGAAACAAATGTGTAAATACTATGTTTTAGAGTAAAATTGACATGGTGACAGATGGCTGCTGGGCGCCACCTTGAAAAAAAGTTCAATGGACCTTCCTTTTGCAGTAGATAAAGATATTGACGTAATATTCTAGGGTTATAGAGTACTCATCCAGAGCTTTAAAATGATGTGCTATAATTTTTTACCCAAGATGGCGCCCAGCCGCCATCTTGAAATTTCCATCTGTCAATTTTACTCTAAAATACAAGGCGAAGGACGTTAAAGAAATGCACGGTATATTTTATTAAGCAGTTTATTCACAATGCATTCTCTCTTAAGTCTTAAAATTTTAGAATCTGCAAAGCTCAATTGGTGTGCCAAATATCAACTGGATTGGTTAAAAAATAAATGCAATATGGCGAAAAAAACAAAATAAAAATTAAACTTTGACGCCTTGTAACTCGAAAACGAATGATATTTAAAAAAAAATTATATAAAGCTCTACCCTTATTTTGTCAAGTAGAATCACCCCCTTAAGTTTCGTGACTGATTTTGAATCACCCTGTATATCACTGAAGATATTTTAAAAAGGGTTTTTACCTATTCTGGGATTGTTCTACATCTTCATCCTTGATGTCCAATTCCTCGTTTTTTGTTTTCCATTCTTCAAAAGTTATTTTATCTGATTCTTCAATTTCATGTGACACTGTGGCATTTTCAACTTTCACATCACAATCTATTGGTTCAGCAGAGAAATCATTAGATCTTAAAATAATAGGAAATTTACTACATTTGATACAAATAAATAATAGTTTAAAAAACACGCTTTTATATGCAACCCAACTAAAAATTAGAAAATAATTTTTCATTACAAAGAGTTTGTATTACAGTAATAAAAGGTCAAACAATGAATCATAATTATATACCTCAAAATAGAATTATAATAAAATTTTATATATAATAATTCATTGTTTGACCTTTTATTACTGTAATACAAACTCTTTGTAATGAAAAATTATTTTCTAATTTTTAGTTCGGTCGCATATAAAAGCGTATTTTTAGTTTTTTTAGTTCGATATATCAATTAGTTTTCTGCGGACATGTGATATTGAAATGTTCACGAACCATTTCGTAATCTAATCATTTCATTTAAGGCTTCACTGTTGCATGGGGTTTCAGAACGCAACTGCTCCGAACAAGTTTCTGTCAGCCTTATGCTGAGAGTACGTCCGAAACTGCACGCATGCGCAGATCGCGCACTAGCTCTTTCTCTGTTACTCTCCTACAGAAAATCTATAAAGGAATTTATTTATCCTGGCGATCCTAATCAGGATAACGGGATACTGTTTGCAGATTATTGCATTGTCATGGGTCCTTGATACGTGTGCAAAGTTTAAATAAAAATCGAATCGCTGGAAGTTGATGAAAATTAAGCTTAAAGATTCCGTTACATACATACATACATACATACATACAACCCAAGCTAATAAAAGCGTGTTAAAAAGCAGCAATTTATTTTAGAAGAGCAGGTTCAAGTACCAGTTGTGTTCAACTGAACCATAGCTTAAGTTGATATGGTACAACCAGACCTAAGTATTTTTAAGTACATTTTTAGGTTGTTTACTTTGTAAAATCCAGCTTTACAAATTATAGGCTATACAGAGTGTTTCAAAATGTTGTTATGAAAATTTAAAAGCAGATTTTGGCTACAAAAAATTTGAAGGATTTTTGTATTCCGGACTATTGCTCAACTATTCTTTCTGCATCTTTATTTAAAGTCAGTCAAAAGATGTGATTTACTTTGAAAATATATGTTAGATTTACTTACTCCAACTTACTCTAAGACAGTTAATCTATGTTCTGGTATAACAAATAGCTATTAAGGGGATGCCGTAGCACGTTAAATTAGCTTAAACGCGATTCGCTGCCGTTTTTAAATATTTGTTTGAGAAAAAAGTTGTATATTGAAAAGTTTCTTAAAATGATCCAAAGATTATCGGAAAGTTGGTTATTTTTACGGTTTTGTATTTTTGGGAAATTTAATGTGTTGATTATTACCATTACCAAAAATCAATTAACTTTCCGATAATATTTGGATCATTTTAAGAAACTTTTCTATGTACAACTTTTTCTCAAAACAAATATTTAAAAACGGCAGCGAATCGCGTTTTAGCTAATTTAACGTGCTACGGCATCCTCTTAACCTAGAATAGGTTTGGATATATTATAAAACTTGGATATTTTAAGCGATAAGATTGATAAAATTTGTTTCAATGAGTGAAAAAACTTGGTTAAAAAATGAAGAAAATGGTAATTTAATTTTTTCTGTAACTTAAATTGTGAATAACTTAAAAAAAAGATTTATTTTAAAACATTAAGAGACCTTTTTTGTAAAGTATTAAATTTCTTTTAAGAATCTATGTCGTTTTTTTCTATATATTTATTTTTTCGTTACTTACAAACTAACCAAAAAAAAAGGTAAATCTAAACAATACAACAATGTTTAAATATTGATTATTCGAAAACGGTTCATCTGGCGAAAATTTTCAATAAATGGTTTCGGTAGGCAATTTCATTCTCTAAAGATATATGTGCATTTAATTTTTTTAGCTCGTTAATTAGGGACCTCTAAATATTAATATTAAAGGCTCAAATTTTTAGGATATTTTCTTTTTGTTTCCCCAAACAATATTTTCGATATATTTAAAAAAATAAAAGTCGATTTTTTTGGCCCAGTCTCATGTTTATAAATATACTTTACAACAGGACAAATAAACCAAAAATTTGAGTGTTTAAGAAAGACGTGTGTGGCAACTGCTTTTGAGTCATAAAAAAAAAGAAAAAAGATTCACATTGGAAAATTTGTTTTGTTTTGTAGGGGGCTTCAAAAACTACAAAAATGTGAAAATGGACCAAGACAAAGCTGCCTTTATTTTCAATAATTCAGCAAAATGTTAAATAAAAAGGTTTTTAGAATTCAATGAGAATACCATATAAATTAATTTTACATAAAATAAACAATTTTTTTGTGGCATATTTTTTAAATCGTTTTACACCTTTTTTATGTAAAATTATGTAAAGGTGTAAAACATGATTAAAACAATATAATACAAAAAAAATATATTTATTTTATGTAAAATTTTAGATATCAAATCCTAATTTAATTCTAAAAACCTCTCTTATTCGATATTTTGCTAAATTATTAAAAATAAAGGCAGTGCTGCCTTGGTACTTCTGTACAAGAAAAAAACAATTTTATCAACGTAAATCTTGTTTTTAAAAAAGCTAAAGCAGTTCCCATACACACCTTTTTGAATATTTAAATTTTTGATCCATTTGTCCTATTGTAAAGTCCATCCACGGACATACTGACCATACTGTATACTGGTTAAACAAATAGGCATTGGGATATTGGCCAGTAAAGCAACAACAAATTATATGACTCATCCATCAGAAGTGTTTACATGCGGGTATTCATGTTAAACTGAGTAACAGTTTAATAAACGGTTTTCTGCTATTTTAAGGGTTTTTTAAAAATTATTAATACTTGAAGGACCAGGGAGTGAAAAGGGGTGCTGGGCGGGGTAAAATTGGTAAAACGAGTTAATGAAACTAAACATTACATGTAAAATTAAGTAAAAATTACATTTTTTCCACATATTTTTGGGAATAAAGATAAAAAAATATGATAAATATAAAACTGTTCATTCATAACCTAAAAGTAAGAAGAAAAACGACTAAAAGCATCAGTTATACCATGCTACATATGGAAAGCATTTGGCAACATCGGAAGGGTCTGATTCTAATTATGAGTGAATAAAAGAAAGAATTCACACAAACTGGATTCATAGATCTCTGGTGTCATTAAAGGATTAAAAAAAAACGTTGACTAACCAGAACTAACCAGAGCCATTTTTTGTTGTTAATACAGTTCAAAACATTTTAAAAACATCACATTTTCTTGTTAAACGGTGACGTCATGTACGTCGCGTATTTAACTGTGTTTGAATACATCCCGGACAGTGGTTTAAATAAATATAATAATAAATAAATATAATAATAAATAATAATAAATTTATTTTCAACCTTGCATTTTACATACAAATTCATTTTACAAATGTCATAAAGTTTTAAAGTTAGTAAACCAATTTTTTTTTAATTGCACCTAAGTGACTAAACACCTGTATGTGCGGAATTTAATCCTTATTATTGTACTGTATTCATCCTAAGAAAATTAAGTTACAAAAAAAAATATGAAAAGGGTAAACAAAACTTAACAATAATATAATTATAAAGCACCCTTTAACAAAATATACCTTTAAATCTTTGTAAATTATCATAAATAAATGCTCTACATGCTTCAGAAAATTTTTTTGAGCCTGGCATGGATCTTAGTTGGGGTGGTAATAAATTGTATATTTTAGGAGCTAGATAAAAACAAGACTTCAGTTTCTTTGACGTAATTGCAGCGGGCGTCTCCAACTGTCTGTTGCATCTGTTTCTCGTATGATAACTATGATTTATATAAGATTTTAAATTCTTTGATTTATGAATATATATGCAGGTTGACAAACAGTATAGTGAGCGTACATCAAACACATCCTTTGAGTACAAAAGTCTAGTTGAATATCTTTTATCTTTTCTATAAATAACCTTCAAAACGTAGTTCTGTGTTACGTTACGGTATCATCTGCATATGAAATGACTGAACCATTTTGTAAGTTATTGTCAGTTAATGAATTAATGTACGCTAAAAAGCATTGGTCCCAGGACTGTACCCTGGGGGACACCTATTTTGATATTGAGTGGATCACTAAAATTTTGCCCTATTTTGACAACTTGTGTTCTGTTACGCAAATAGTCCGCGAAGACATCATACACGATGCCCCTAACCCCATAAGAGTGAAGAACACTAAGAAGAGAGTCATGGGGCACCGTGTCAAATGCCTTAGCAAGGTCCAAAAAACAGCCAAGCACTTTTCACCCCTATCAAGACTGTTAGTAATATGTCTACACAGTTCAAAGACAGCATCAGTTGTACTAAGACCATTAGTAAAGCCAAATTGGCGTTCAGATAAAGTTTTGTTTTGAAAAAGAAGTTCATTAAACGATCCTTTAAGCACTTTTCAACAATCTTAGCGAATGTATTGATGATACTAATGGGGCGATAGTTATTTATGTCAGTCTTATCCCCTGACTTAAAAATTGGTATCACAACAGCAATTTTAAAGCAATTTGGGATTTTAGCCGTTCGAAATATTAAACTAAAAATATGAACAAGAGGGTCAAGCAGGTGGGTGTGTATAAGTTTTACTACTTTTGAGTCAATGCCATCCTCTCCCGGAGCACTATCATTTTTTAAAGAAAAAATTTGCTTTATTATTTCCGCTTTGTTAGTTGGTTTTAAGAACATGGAGTAGGGTGCACTTTCATTTATAGAAGTAGGATGGACAGGATTTTTATTTTTTATACATATTATAGCCCACATTGGTAAAAATTCATTGCAATAATTTGCCATCTCCTTATCATTAGAAAACCTAGAATTATTTCGTGTTATATCAGGGGTTGTAAAATTCCTGGATGGTCTGGAGTCAGATGCCTCTTTAACAATATTATAGATCTTTTTAAGGTCATTACCACTGTCTTGTATTTTGTTTTTGTAATATTCATGTTTGCGTTTTTGTATAATTTTGTTAAGATTATTACGATATGCGTTAAAAACCCTTTTATTTTCTTCAGTATTGTGATTTATAAGCCTTTTCGTCATTTTGTCCTTCTTCCTTATGCAATTAATTATCCCGTTTAAAAACAATATAGTTATCTTTGTTGGGGGTATGCACTGTACCAAATCGTACTCATTAAAAACATTGTTTTGGTCATTTTTCGTAAACTTTTACGTCGCTGTACATTGCAAGTAAAAAATGTTTATATTTGGTGTAAACAAAAGTACATATTAATCCTAAATATAAAAAAACACTCATAACCTAAAAGTTTATTGTGCTGTGACGCAAAGGTTTGAAAATATACATTTTCTTGATTCTCATATTTATATTGTCAATTTCGAGTATGGTTTGAACCAGTGAAACAAATACGGTTAGCAAGAAAATTTGACTCTGACCACCCTTTATAATCCCTCTTTTATTATTAAACATTTATACAACGTTGCCAATGGTACATAATAAAAATGGACAAA
>JACEGR010004502.1:0-86488 GCA_014170235.1 Listronotus bonariensis
TTAAATAACTTGTAACACGAAAATAGTTTTTAAAAAAACAATTTATTTCCGAGATTACAATATTTAACAATCGTGAGAGAGCTTTGACTTTTATAATTAAAGACTACGTTACAAACGAAAATCTAAATTATAAGTGAGTTAAAAGGGACCTAAACTAGTATTTATAACTTTCTATTATCTACATAAATATGTCAATAGGTCATTAAGATTAGGGGTAGTAATGAGGCTTATGACTCATATAACTCCTCTCCCTCCGTAAGTTCGGAAAATGTAGGTTCCTGGATTTTCCGAGGATTTTCATTGTTGGACTGGCAATTTCTTAGGCATCCGATTTTCTTCCAAACGGGGATTGTTAGAGTATACATTTATAGCAATGAGGATGAGGGATAATTACAATTGGCACTAAAATTGGGAACACCATGGTTTTTTCGTCGTGCAAATTTGATAGTTTTAAATTGCGTATAGCAATATCGGCTTTTCTTATTTCTTCAAAGTTTACTTTCTGTAACTTCATGTGTGATGTGCTGGCGTTGCTTTGGGCAGGTAATTTTAATTCTGGAATGTCTAGAACATACTGGAATTCAGTTTTTCTTTGTTTTTGGAAGGTTTTTCCGTTGATTTCTAGCGGACAATCTGGGATCTTGATAAGACATGGTTTGTTGATCTTCCTTATATTTGGTCGGCATTTTGTTTTAATTGTAGTGTTTGCGTCTGGAATTACCAAAATTTCTTCTCCATGTATTTTTTCGATGCTGGCTTCTGCGTAGTGAATTGTTGTGATTGGGCATTCGTTGATGTTGGTTTTTATAAGTTTGCTGAGACATTGGTCCTCTTGACTTAGTTTTTCTTCGCGGCAGATAAGCAGGTCTTCAATGACGGGGCATATTTCTGAGGTTGTCCATTGTTCTTCTTCAGTGATTAGTATATAGGGTTTAGGTAAAATAATAGTTTGGTTAAGGATGGGAATTGGGAAAATTTTATACATTGTAAAAGGTTTTGGGTTAATAACCGGAATGTGTACTGAGAATATTACAATATTGTTCTTTATTATTACTTTTGTTGCAAATAGTTTATAGTAATTAATCGGTTCTTTAAGATTTATAAAGTTGTCTTTGCCGTAGATCTTTTTTATATTATTAATTAATTCGTTTAGCTGACCTGAATTTAGTATGGAGCTATGCATAACATTAGCTTTGGCAAATGAGATTGCATTTTCTATGTTATTTACAAAGTATCTTATTTTATTTAATTGAATTAAAATATTGTCCAACAAGAGAGATGTTATTAGAGTTTGAGATATATTTAATTGATTGTTTTCTAATGATTCGATTTTATTACTTATTTCGTTTTGGTTATTTGTAATGGTAATTATTTGTTTAGAGAAAGTATCAATTATATTTTTAAGTATAATCTGTTCGTTCTTAAATGAATCTTTAATTATTTGTTGATTTTTACTAATTGCTTTTAAATAGGAGTCATAACGTTTTTCGTCATCATCGTCCATTAGTCCGAAAAGCCATTTATTTATTTTACCTACAATGTTTATTAGACCTCTTTTATGACGGTTATTATGATTTTGTAAAGTACTGATGTCTTTTTCTATTGTGTCTTTAAGGTCAATTGTTAGTTTTAATTTATGATAAGTAAGGTACATAAAGTCATCATTACTCTTTGTTATAAATTTACCGTTTAAATTCTCTAAAATATCGCTAGATTGCCTTAAACATAATTCTAAACTACTTATATTAATGTGATAAAGGGCTACGTATTGAGACCTAGAAATAAAGGTTTGTCCTAAGGATACAGGTAAAATGGGATTTTTAATCTCTTTCATTTCTAACGCTAAACTCATAGTCTGGCAGATTAGAAGAAGAGCCGTTATCTTTGCCATCTGAAACAAAAGAACGTTGTGGCTTAAGATTTTTTTTATGGATGATTCTGTTTTTTGAAGTTACGACCAATTCGTGATCTAGAGGGTTAATTACTTTTTCGTATTTATTATGTTTTTTAATATCTTGCGAGAATTTTTTCTCGTATAAGGGTTTATCAGGGTTAATACTTTTAGGTTCGTCTCTTTGCTCGTTACGTTTACTTAATATATTTTTGCTTATTTATGAGGTTTTCATATAAGTGTTTGTTAATATTTTGAACGTTTTCCGCATGGTCTTGCATATAATTAGTAAGTTTTTGTTCGTCTGTTAGTTCAAGTGGGTTACGGAAATCTAATTTTCCTTTAATAATTTGAAAAGGTGTATATTTTAAAGAGCTATGTGTTGAATTATTATAAGAGAGAATTGCATAGTTCATTAATTGGGTAATATTAGAGTTGGGTTTTTCATTTTTAATGTAACGATTGTTTCCTGTAAGGTGGAATGAAATCTTTCTACGGGGCTATTTGAGTTTGGGTTCCTTGGGGTACAGTAATGTATTTCGATATTATGTAACGAACATAAATTTTGAAAAACTTCGTTTTTAAAACTTGTTCCATTATCCGAAGTAATTTTCCTAGGAATACCGTAATGATTAAAATATATTAGAATTTTATCAACAATTTCCGTACTAATTAAGGTATTTAAAGGGTATGCCTGTCCTAACTTTGAAAAACTGTCCATTATAGTCAAGAAATAAACATTATGTGTTTTAAATGTGTCAATGTAAATATGGTCAAAAGGTTCATTACCTATCGGAGTGGGTTTAAATATTATTTTATTAGGGTGTCTTTCGTACTTTGATTTTTGGCAAATATCACATACGTTTACATATGACTTAACGTCATTTTCTAAATTGGGCCAATAATAAACCTTTTTAAGAGACGCTATGTTCTCAGTAATGCCTCTATGGGAAGTTTTAGTTTCATGGTAATACTTAATTTTTTGTTGTTGTATGTCCAACTCTGTAACGTCTTCTAACAAAGTATTAGAAATAAACAAAATAAAGGCTCCATTTTTAAAATATTTTTGAAAAATTCTAAGTACGATCGGTTCGAGAGTTTTATTAAGGAAATGCATGCAATACGTTGTTTTGGGAATAAAATGTTCTTTAATAATTTTGCAAATATCTTCTTCTTTAGGGTCGTTCTGTAATTGAATAAATAATCTTGTTTTATCGAACAGTTTTTGTTTTTGAATTTTTTGTTGGTTGTTATTAGAGTATTTAAATATTATTTGATTTTTATAAGTGTTTATTGGTTTTTACGTATGGGGCACCAATAATAGGGTTTTCGACACTTGAGTGTTTTGTTTCTAAATCGTCTGAATTTTGTTGTTGTATGTTTGTTTTGTCTTTTGAAGTCGATGGGGTATCTGCGGGTTTTACCACCGTATTTGATAATACTTTAATTTTTGGATTGACTTGTTCGGGGATTTTATCTAAGGATTCGAGTAATTGGTCTATATCGTCTTGGTCAATATTAGGAAGTTCGTCAGAGTCGTAATTAGGAAAAATTGATAGATTATCTAAATTATCGTTTGTTTCTTTTTCTATTGCGTTTATTTGTACTCGCGATAAGGCGTCCGCGTTTGTGTTTGATTTGCCTTTTTATAAACAATTTGATAGTTAAATTCTTCTAATTTTAACCTCCATCTGATTAATTTAGTATTTGGATCTTTAATGGAAAAAAGCCATTGGAGAGGTTTGTGATCCGAAAGAATTTGAAATTTCTTTCCGAAAAGATATGGGCGGAAATATTTTGTTGCCCAAACAATGGCAAGGAGTTCTTTTCAATCGTGCTGTAATTAATTTCAGCGGGGTTTAATGTTCGTGATGCGTACGCGATTGGGAGGTCTTTACCTATTGGTCCTTGCGATAATACCGCGCCTATAGCATAATTAGAAGCGTCTGTTGTCAGGTTAAAAGGTTTAGAAAAATCTGGGTGTTGCAAAATGGGGTCGTTTGTTAAAATATTTTTACACGTTTCGAAACATTCAACAAATTCTTTATTATGTTCGATTTTTTTATTTTTTTTAAACAGTTAGTTAGCGGTTTTGTAAGGTTCGCGAAATTTTTTATAAATTTTCTATAGTAACCTATAAGTCCTAAGAATGATTTAATATCTTTGGTTGTTCGAGGTAAAGGAAATTTTTTTATGGCTTCGATTTTTTCGGGTTCGGTTTTATACCGTCTGTCGTAACGACATGCCCTAAGAATTCTACCGTTTTGCATAAAAACTCGCACTTATCTAATTGTATTTTTAAATTGTTTTCGCTAAGTCGTTTAAAAACATGTTTTAAGTTAGAGATATGTTCTTGCAAAGAAGTAGAATACACAATTATGTCGTCCATATAGACTAAACAAGTATTTCCTAGTAAGTCTTTTAAAATATTGTCCATGACGCGTTGGAAGGTCGCAGGGGGCATTTTTAGGCCAAATGGCATACGAACATATTCGTAGTGTCCATTTTCTACCGTGAATGCTGTTTTAGGAATTGAGTCGGGATGAACCTCGATTTGGTGAAAGCCTGAGGCTAGGTCCAATGTGGTGAAATATTGGCATCGCCCTAATCGGTCTAGTATATCGGAAATATTGGGAATGGGGTATCTGTCATCTATTGTTTTTCATTAAGTTTTCTATAGTCGGTTACAATTCGCCATTTTTGTTTTCCGGAAGAGTCGATTTTTTGGAACGATCCACACAGGGGCGGACCAAGGACTAGAAGAGGGTCTTATTATACCGTCGTCGAGCATTTTTGCGATTTGTTTTTTAACTTCTTGTTTGTGGACGTACGGATATCTGTAAGATTTGACATGAATAGGGATTTCGTCTTTGGTTTTAATTTCATGTTTTACAGAATTAGTAAATGTTAATCTATCGTCTGGTTTGTGTAAAATATCAGGGAATTGTTTAATAAGGTCTTTAAGTTTTTGTTTTTCTTCTGAATTTAAATGTTGCGTTCGAATTAAATTAAAGTCAATAATTGGTTTTATTTCATTATTTTTATGTGACGTGATAAAGTGAAGTTCTGTAAAGTCATTACAATTATTTGTTATTTGTTCTATATTAAGAACTTCAAAATCTTGGGATATGAAAGGCTGTGATAATTCCCTAATAGAAGTTATATTAAAATCTACTACTACACTTTCGTTTGTTAAGTTTCTTATTTCTAAGGGAACTATGTTATTATTAATTTTTAATATACAGGGCATAATTTCAATAATATTGTTACTTAAATGAGGAAATAAAATCTCGGAGTTATTTTCTAAGTCTGTGCGTATTTTTTTATTACTATTGAATTAGGCGGAATTTCGATTTTTGTGTATTAAAATCTTCTCTATATTTTAAAGGAATTTGAGCATCGTTATTAATAAGACATTGATTTACTAAGTCAATATTTAGTTTTAATTTTCTTAGATCCCTAAGCCCTAAAATTCCATCAAAATAGTCGTGAAAACTATACAGTATGACTTCAAATTTTTCTTTTATACCGTGTTCTAGTAAAAGAGGGATTTTTGCTTTACTTTTTGTATTAGTTTTGCCTGTACATGTAACTAGGGTGTGATTAGCTGAGAAAATAGTATCGGGAAAGTATTGTTCAGCAATACTTGGTCTTAATAAAGAGGTATGGCAACCAGTATCAATAAGAAGTTTTATTGGTGGTTCTAAAATTTCTATGTAAGGTAAAGAATTTACTTGAAAGCTATTTATATTTAATACGGATTGTTTTCCGAGGCTGTCAAACGAAAATTTGTGGTATTTTCCGGAATTTCGGTTTCATTATGGGTATTCGGAACATTACCTGTACATTCGAATTGTTCTAAGGGGTTGTCTGGGTAATAGGGGTTTTTCGTTATAATAATTATCCGTAGTATAGTCGCTATTGTCTATATTTTTGGTAAAGATTTGGGTCAAAATTTGGGTCTTCATATTCATGGAGAATTTGTCCGTCATTTAAGTTAGTAAGTTCCAGTAACTCTTGAAAGCGAGGTTTTTGGGGATTATTGTTGAAAAAGGGGTTAGTATTTTTTACAAAGTTTCGGGATTGTAAAGTAGGGTTTCTGCTAGTGGTAGACATCGGGATAGGTTTTTCTATGGGTTTATGGGAATTTTCTTTAGAAAACACGTTAATAGGTTTTCAAAAACTTCTCTGTTTGTCGGAAAATGATGTTGTACTTGTCTCGGTTGAACATTTACAGGTTGACTGGGGAAAGAAGGTTTTATATAAGAGTTTTGAAAGGACGTGTTGTAATTTGAATTATTTTGGGTTTGAGATTGAGGGTGGGGTTGAGATTGGTTTTGATAAACCGGTTGGAAAGGCTTGTGAAAAACTGGCTGGAAAGGCGTTTGAAAATTGGGTTGTATATGTCTAATGGGCGTTTGTGAGTAATTAGTATTGTTTTGTCTTTGGGGAATATTTTGTCTTTTTGTTTGTGAAGTCGAAGTGTTAATTATATTATACCTGGAATTTATTTGTTGCTCCATTAGGGAGTGATTAAAAACTAATGTACTCGCGTCTTCTAATTTAGTTGGATTATGAATCATAAGTATGGTTCTTAATTCGGATGATACATTGGCCATTAGTACAGTGATTGCGGTAGATTCGGCTTGCGAAATTAAGGCATTTTTCGTTGCTTGATTTAAATGAGGATCAGCAAATGTTTTAAGATTTATGCGTGAAATAAGTGCTTTTATTCTATCAATGAATTCAAGAACAGATTCATTTCGATTTCTACATAAAAAATTTAATTGTTGAATTAAAACATTCCTATCAGTTTTATCTCCAAATTTAATTTTAAGTGCTTGTTTTATATCAGGCCAGGTTTTTAAGTCTGGTCTGCAAAAAGAAAATCGCCTGCTTCGTCAACAATTTTTGCAGTGATTGCAGCAAAAACAAATTCTTTTAAACTTTCATCGTTAGTACTTAAAAAATATCTATTATAAAAAGTATCAACGCTATTTATAAAATAATCTAAATGTTCTGTTCTGCCTGAAAATGGCCTTAAAGTATGTGCAATTTCTTTTGCGGCAGCTAAGGTACTCATATTTACTTGATTAGGATTATTTTCTTCGATAATATTTAAATTAGAGAGATTTTCGATAAGGTTTTCAATATTTATCATAAATAAATAATAATAAAAAATATAAAAATAATAGCTAAGTACACACTCGGTTTTACAACTAAAATAGGGGTGGAAAGGAAAATATCACTTACAGTAGATGGCTGCAACTGTGAATTTTCTTGCCTGTGGGATGCAGAGGTTCGGATCTCGGTGAACAGTTAAAACTGATGACTTCTACGGGGTTTTCAGGAACAACCAGCTTTTCCAAAACACAGGTATGAGTCTTCCGAAATCCTACCGACGACCGCGCCAGTTAAATAACTTGTAACACGAAAATAGTTTTAAAAAAACAATTTATTTCGAAATTACAATATTTAACAATCGTGAGAGAGCTTTGACTTTTATAATTAAAGACTACGTTACAAACGAAAATCTAAATTATAAGTGAGTTAAAAAGGGACCTAAACTAGTATTTATAACTTTCTATTATCTACATAAATATGTCAATAGGTCATTAAGATTAGGGGTAGTAATGAGGCTTATGACTCATATAACTCTATCATCAATGCACTTGCCTCGAAATATTGAAAATTTATTTATCGAAAACACAATTTACCGTCGTCAAGATCGCTGCGCAACTCGGTCTCTCGTTTTATGTGTTTGCCGTTTATTGAGACATGATGGCCACTAAGTTTCTCTGACCGCAAGGTTGATGTTAAACCGAATTAGTTTGGGCATAATTGGGGACTATTCGCTTTTGCACGGGGTGATTCACCTACCCGGGTTTCCCTACATAAAGATTAATGAGGTCTTTAACACCTTTTTTAAAATGTTTTTTTTTTTATGAAGTAGAAATTAAAGCAGAACGGATGTAGAATGTAGAATATTGTATTGTTTTCCGTATGAATAACATAGAAAAGCTTGTTTTCTCTTGAGTTTGGAATTTAATAACACTTTTATGGATCGTCAATTCGTCTCAATTCTGCCAAAATTTTTTGATAAACTGTAAAGAGCTTTTTTGTAGAGGATTCAAGCCTTTGGATAAACTGTTAAAGAGTTATAAACTTCCAAACTCAAAGAAACAAGCTTTCCCACGCACACCACCACGTTAGGTTTGTTCCAGGGGCTGTCAGAAATGTTTGCAACCGTTCGATTCTGCGCACGTCAAATTTGTCGTTCCATGCAGCGCCATGTTTGTAACATTATACAGTTGTTGGCTGATGTTATCTCATGCATGTTGATTTTAAGATGTTGGAAACTGTTTGGAAAAGTTTGCAAACTTTCTTCAAACATTACTGACATTTTTAACATAACCTTCATTGCATTGACGTATAAGCAGTATGGACGCCTTGCTATTTTTCTGCTCCTAGCAGAGAAAACTGTGGCCAACATTTTCTGACTAATGTTTGCTAACAATTTCTGCGTTTTACGTTCTGTTGCTAACATGTTTCCAACTTTCTGCTGGAACAAGCCTATTAATCATATGGGAAGCCATAAAATGTATCTGTGGGCTTTCCCAGGATTGTTTTTCATCATTTCCAGCAAAATTTTCGATATTACAAAAAAAAAGAGATATTTTTGAATTAGTCTCAATGTAGATTATAGCCTTAACTTTTTAGGTTTTAGTTTTACCGAAGTCTTTTCAGACTCTTTTTGATTTAAATATTGAATTGAAACGAAAAATGATAAACAAAACCACAAACTGGAAACAAAATGTAGCCGTAATAAAACTAATATCGAAATTTAATAATTTCTTCTTGATATTGCATATCAACCCTACTGCGGTCGGTGGCAGATATTTTTTTACAGAAACTAGTGAGAATTTAAATCACCAAAGTTTCTACTTTTTAGTGATTTGGGTCGTAAATAGAGTTTCAAATGCCCAGGGATTTATGGAAGATAATAGAGACATTTTGCACCCCTTATTTTGCAATTCCGTTGTGGTTAACGTTATTCTGAGATTGCGCAGTAACGCAAACATGATCCGTTATCGTTATTAACCATACCGGACTCCTTTAATTACGGATGAATACCGAAGAGATCTTATCGTTATCGTTATTGTTAAACTGCGTGGTTGCCGGATTGTAGAAATTTTAATATCAATTATTTAAAAGGTTAAAATTTTAATGCCGTATTAATTAAAATACCATTTATACCTAGGCTCTAATTAGTGAAAAATCTATAGCAGTAATAAAATCAAATAGTGTTAAGAAATTAAAACGGACTTGCACTTTTACGGATATTCTAAATCAGTAATTAATTTAGATGTTACAATCTGGCACAATTGCTTTTTATTCTACTACCAAACCTAACCTTACTTTTTGTGTTTTGCTTATACTGTATTGTTTGCATCTACTTTAAAAACGAAATCAACAGAAGTGTTTGCATATATTTAAATATCAATTTATATCTTATGAAGAATAAAAGTAAATACTGATTTTCGTTAACTTTAAAATGGGTGAACCACAGGCAAAAATAAGGTTATGTGTCGAAAGCGCAGACGCAAAGATATATTTCTTAAAAGAGGCTGCAAAAATCTCTGTCTAAAACTGCTGCCGTAATCGTTATGTTTAATAACGATAACCATAAGGAGGCCAAAAAACGTCTGTTATTTTAAGAGGTGCAAAATGTCTCTAATGCTTGAAATCTATAGACTGCCGAGGTAAAAGGTATTTTTCAGTTAAAATTTATTTTTACCTTTGATAAAGACCTAAATATTAGGTACCGTGGAGTGCCGAAAGGGTGGTAAAGTTTTAAAATAATTAATTTTTTCAATTCTGTAATACTGCTTTAAATATTTTAATGATATTTGGTACACAGGCACTATCTACTACGAAGCATTTCCTGCATTGTTTTTTTTTATGCGAAAACCATCCGTCAGACGATAGAAATACAAGAGATTGAATAGGGCGGTACGAACCAGAGCGGATCATCCCACAAATCAAAAATGGAGCTTTTACATTTATTTTCAGTAGAAAATAATCAAAATAGCTCACTTTCAAGAAACTATCCTAGGTGTCCCTTGCCGATTTTTATGAAACTGCAATTAAAAACTAGAATTAGGCGACTGGGCAACGTTGCAGTTCACAAATTTAGAACATAATGACATTTCATAATCAAGTTTTGCTTCCTGTTGTTACAGTTAATATTCTATTTTTTAAAGAATTTTTATAATTTATGGGATGAGATGTAATAAAAAATAAGAAAATAGTTAGTCTACACCTAGTGTTAAGCGTAGGTTGCCATCATGGATTTCGTTAAAAATTCAGCAATAAAGCAAAACGTGCGAAGTCAGTTTTTGGTTTATCTGCAGTTCAACTCTAAATGATGCCTAATATTTTTCGCGAAATTTAATAACTAATCAGGTAATTTATGTAAATATTCTTCGCCAAATTGAATCTAGATACCCATTTTTATCCAGCTGTTTGACCGAATTGCAACACTGTGCTCCTTAATTTGAATTCCTAATAGGTATGTTGTAGTACTTCAAAAATAAGAGACACGTATTTTTTTATTGGTGATTAAATACTTTTAAGAGGTGAAAAGCACCCTTGAAATCCACCCTCAAAATTTGATTTTTCAAAATATCTTGAAAAAGAGTTAATAGAGGCTCATCTAGTTTTAAATATTAAATAAAATTATGGTTTTGATTTCGTGAGGTAATGTCAGATTTGTTCTCAAGATATTTGACAAAAAACAATTTTAAGGGGAATTTCAGGGTGCATTTTACCACTTAGAAATGTTTAATGGCTGATAAAAAAATACGTGTCTCTTAGTCTTTGATGTACTTCAACATATTGCAGTTTTATCAAAATCGGCGAGGGACACCTGGTATAGTTTCCTTGTTGGACCACTTTGGCCCTTATAAATGACTTTTATACTTTGAAACAGGGCCGCCCGAGGGGTGGGCCGGCATATTTACAGGGGCGGCAAAATGACCGCGCAGTAATGTTTGAATGTAGAGTGAGTTTTTTAAAATTAGAAGGTATAGAAATATAGTGGAATAAGCAGGGACCTTTTTTTGCTCTTCAAAAATATGTGAGAAAGAAGGAAAGAAAATTAAGTCTGACAGTACAGAGTGGGGACCTTTTTTTTCTGCTCTTTCAAATTTTTAACACTGAAATAAATTTGATTCCCTTGTAGGGGCGGCAAAATTGTAGCCGCTTTAGGCGCCACTTTTGCTCGAGCCGGCCCTGCTTTGAAAATACCTGCAAAATGTTTATTGTTTTTATTTTTGTGGTTTGCTCTAGTTTTTAACGCCTTAAATTTGCTCAGAGGTGAATGGAAATTATAAAAATGGCTTTTTGTTCACAAAGCAAGCAGTAGCGTACTTACCATATACATATTCATAAAAAAAAATTAGTTCAAATCCCGCTCGAACGCCACTGGCGATAATAATGTGCATAAGAAAATTAATCAAATGTATATTATACATATTATAAATAGTAATTTGTATGTAACAAGTGCATAAAGTGATACTTTTTTTACGAATGGAAAGTTTGACAGCACGAGCCGTGAGTGCGGCAATCCCATTGGTAAAAAGATGCTTTATGCATGTGTTATTCACTATGCATTTCTACGACCGTATAAAAATGTCCCAGAATTACTACATAGGTTTTATTTATTTAAACTTATTAATTTTTAATTTTGGCAGCACAGCCATTATATTGAAACAAAATCATAGCCATCCATCATTTTTAAGAGGCAATTATCCTTTTTATAACTAATGCTATTATTCTAATTTTGAAAAGGTACTTGCTCAGTAATAACATTTTAAAGCGCCAAATTCAATTTTCTTTGAAACTGTGCAAGAAACATAAAAAAGGCCGCCTGCAATCGGACTATTTTATACAAAGGCGCCGCTATCCTTTACAGCGACGCGCCGATACACTATGGGATAGAAATCCATTATTTTGGCCAAAAAGCAACTTTGAAATTTTAATGGCTCATGCTGTGTATTTCAAAGTAGATACTCCAAACTACATGTACGCAAAATTATAAAAGGATATGACGATTTCTATTGGGGTAATAAGAAACTTGAAAATGTATTTTAAGTAAACATAAATATACAACATTTAATCTACTTAGTTTATTATTAGCCTTGTTTACTAAAAAAAGTAAAAGAGTTTAAATAATAAGAGCTATTGTTGTGTTTCCGATGCAGTCTCGCGAAGTCTCGCTACTTTTGTCAAAGATTTTTTTACCTTTTTCTTTATCAGTTTTGTACTTACAATTGCCTTCCTACTTTTTGCTACTTCTGAGTGTAAGGACAGATACAAGATATTTTTATAATTTACAAGGTTTTCCATTTTAAAAATTTAATATGTTTTGTCCTACACTGTATATCCTAAAAGATAAAAGCATTCTGATGAAAGATATGGATTCTACAGAATCTACCCAACAAAACAGTGTTTTTTATTTATTTTATACGTTAAAAAATAAAAAAGTTGGGATGATGTATCTCTATTACGCTTCTAAGAATAATTTAAAATTATTTTTCAGATTTGGATGGTCATATTTCCGAAACTAATTGAGATAGACACATCAAATGTAGTATTTTTAAAGCATTTTAAAAGATTTTTTGGTGGTGATATAATATTCAGGGTATTCCATTTAAAAAATCATACCTATTGTCGTACCCTGTATATCATATGAGATAATAATCATCGGATTACTGATTAGAATACTACCGAATTAACCAAACAAGCTGACATTTTAGTTTATTTTGTACAATAAAAAATAATAATGTTAAGGGGGTGTAAATTTATAATAACATATAATAAGTTTTAGGTTTCCAAAAAGCATTTGTAATAATTTATAATATTTTTCATTTTCCAGTAAAAAGCACCTCATTTTAAGTTAGATTGGTAAGTTTCAGAATTTTGACCAAAAAAATTAATTTCTATCCCATAGTGCGATGACCAGCTGCATCAACCGGCATATCATAAAGAAATATAGCAAAGGCGGCCGCGAAGACAAGCATGCCGATTTATTTGCTTTAAACTTTTTTGTGATTTTTTTCTTATCAAAGAGCACCGAATTTACATTTTTAAACTGTTCCTTCTATACTTACTTTCGTTGAAATAATACTAAAACAGTATAAATTTCTTTTAATTGCTTAGTCATCCAAATGCATTATTACTATTAATTTTCAATAATCTCTATTATATTTAAGTTTATTGTAGTAGGCATTGAAACAAGACACTAATTCAAAAAAGTATGAAAAAAAGCTTCAAAGTGTTAAAAAAGTTACTCTTTTTAACACTTTATGTAGTGTACTAGAATGACGTACTTTATCTTTATGTTAACGATTTAAAAAAAACATCATTTTTTTTGCAGTCGTGGAAAAAAATTAAGCTGTAGGGTAGAACGGGGTTAGTTGAGCATAGAGGTAAGTTGGGCAATCAAAATATCTCAAAAACTATCGACCGCACGCGAAAGCATCAAATAGCGTAAAGAAGGGGTTGCGCGAGGTAAACTCATTGTGCGACCACTAGTGGTGACGCGGCAATCGAGAAAAGTATCCGTGCGCATTGTTTATTTTGTTATTAAAAAGTAAAAATAATTGTAAGCCGGAAAATTGTATCTGTGATAGTTAAATGTATTCCGTTCTCAATCAGGTAAGTGTTAATCTTAAGTAAATTTATTGCAGTTTAATTATGTATAAAGATTTTGGATATAGTTCTAACCGGATTTCTAATAAATTTACTTTTTCTTTAAAATTTCAGGGTTGGGGTTTGTTGAGCTACAGTTGCCCAACTAACCCCACGGTTTTAAGTATGAAATGTCTTATTTTTTTATTTTCTGGGATACGGACTTATAACAGAGACTACTAGAGTCTCCTCAGGATTTAAAAGAGGCTGCAACCCGAATTTTGTACAAGCAACCTGACCTATCTAACTTATAAATTTTCTCTGGAAATAGTTTGTTCATACCCAAGAAAAGAGCCAAATCAAACAGAAGATAGAGAAAGCTGCAATTTTAACAGATACAGAAGGCATTACAAGAGAAGCAAAATAAAACTGCCTAAAAGTTTAAAAAACGAAGATGAATTGATGGGTATTAAATTTAATAGTTCAAGCTAGGCACGTTGCTGTTTTATTAATGAGATTTGTTGTTTTGTCACTATAAGATTATAAATATAAAAAGCAAATTGTCAAAATGTATTTTTATTGTTAACGTATCTAACATTCAAGCCATGATTTGACTATACTTTCTAAGTGCTCCACTAGCCCCATATCCTTGCTCAACTTACCTCACCTATGGGGTACGTTGGGCATACTTGACTATCTACATTAAAATAGATGTTCGACTTATTAGAAAAAATTACTATGGACACTATTAATAAGGGATAAATTGCTAATCCATCAGTATGCATTATAAGCCATTAAGACCTATTTTTGAGGAGCTATAACCGATCAAGTGAAAAATTGCTCAACTAGCCCCCGCCCTACCCTACCGTCTTGAATCTCATAAGTTAAGATATTGTTTTCTGAAACAACCTGTATAAATAGATACTTATCAATTCTTAATAAATTAAATGCAACAGTGCGAAAGAAAACAATTACCAAACTGCCAAAAGCGATTTCGTCAAGACATAGTGCGTAAAGGAAGATGATCCTAAGAAGCCTCTATAGATACGTCATCTATACTGGACGATTTTCTAATTTTATTATTGTCCGATGAAGCGTATAGCCCGCGAAACCCCACGGAACGGAAGTTTGGCTGTAATTAGGGCTTCTTTGTTTTAATTCTCATAGGTGTATATTTTCATACGTTGTATACAGGGTCTTAACCAAATAGGTAGGTAGGTTAGAAGAGCAAAAAAAGGTTGTCACTTTCATATTCTATTTCGCTAATCAAAACAAAAACTTTTATAGCATGCGTTGCAGATATGGCATCCGTCATTGCTATTGGCAAAAAATGTTTAAGATGATGGCATTCATTAATAAAGCTATTGGCAAAGATAACAAAAGTTGTCGAAAGTAAGGAATGCAGATACCCATATAGTGCCGACGTCTTACTGACGAAAATAGCATATACCTCACTGATGCGATATTTTATTTGAAAATTAAAATAAAACTCCTGCAATGCAAAGTAGCATCTGAACACCAACCAACTGAGATTCAGATTTCACACCCAGTCGAAATATTTCACCATGGCATGGTTTAAAGCGAAGATATTGCAGAAACGTAAAGTTGTTCATTTCGTTATCTATCGGTATAAACAAAACTATTAAATATATATAATATTTTTTATTAACACGTTCTAAAACTTTTTTCTGTCAGCTTGCAGTTTAACAGTCTGGTTTGAATGCTACGCTGACCAGCTCGTCTACATCATAATAACAATATCACCTCTGTTAGTAATGAATACATTTAATTATGCTCATTAAAACTCAGTTCGAAAGTTAGAAACTGCAGAAAACAATGCACAAAGTTCTTCGGTCGAAACGCAGTTGGCCTCTTACCATCATTCCATGTTTATCGCTCCAAAACATATATCAGTTTGTTTCTTGACCTGATTTTTATTTTGCATGATTTTTAACACAAATGTTAGGCAGCGCTCTCTCTTAAATTATGTAAAAACATAACAATAAAATATTTAGCTGCCATTATAAATCAAACAGATCAAAAATTGCTTAAATGTTAGTTAAATACCAATGTTAATATGGTTTAAGCAGAATATATGCCGAGTTGTCTGCTCTTCAAAATCCAATATTTGGTTTGCCTGCAACAAACGCGTGCTTCATTTACTCAGATTGGCATGCCGCCATATACGTAGGTCAAATCAAGATCAAATATTGTACAGGGTGATCAAAAATAATTTCAATTTTTCAGAAAATCAAATAGCCATATCTCTCTTATTTTAAATGGAAACACCCTGTATTTTTTTACGTCACATGATGACAAATAAAATACTCTTCAAATGGTGTATAGGTTGCCTATACCTATCTTTGTGCTTTTTTAGTAAAATCTGTTTTTACAAATTTTTAGTCCAAATGTTTATTTAAATTAAAGTTGGCTGTGACATAGCAGCCATTAATATTTTTCTTAAGAAAATAACAACGACCATTTATTGATTACTAGTGTTTTAGTCAGTTTAAAAGAAATTTTCAATGATTTTAAATAAAAACCCTTCTTCTACAACAACAAGATGATATAATACTGGTAGGATGTGAAAAAATGGTTTACTTTAGTCTAGAGTTAATCCTAAAAAATATTCCAGGAGAAACCATCTGATAACCTTAATAGTTGCTTTAAAAATTTGACACAGTGATTATGGATAATGGAAGAAACGAGTTATAGGTCACAGAATGTCGTCATAACTGACCAGAGGCAGTTATTAGATTGTTTAAAAACACAAGTTTTATCATTACCACATTCAGCTGAAATAAGTGTTATTGGAAGTAGCATTATAAGCAACTAATGAATTTTTTTTCTGTGAATTTTAAAAATAGTGGCAGATAATACAAAATCTTTTAATTTTGTGCTTTTTTCCAACAAATTTACATTTTGGTCATAACGGCTTAGTAAATAGGCATAGCTTATATCACAGCCTACTTACATTTAAATAGACATTTGGAATAAAAATATGTTAAAAACGGAATTTACTTAGAAAGTATAAAAGATAGGTATAGGCAACCTATACACCATTTGAAAGAGCATTTGGTTTGTCATCATGTGGTGTAAAAAATACAGGGATGTTTCCATTTAAAATAAGAGAGATATTGCTATTTGACTTCTCTAAAAAATTGAAATTATTTTTTGATCACCCTGTATAATCTATGATCTCGATATGACCTACGTATGATAAGGCAGACTTTTCCTAATCTTGTAACAAATTTTAAAGTTTAAGAGTTTATATTGTTAAAATAAAATTAACTTAATTGCACCCCCTGCATTTTGAAAAAAAATCAAATATCACAAAAACGAATAAAATTAGACACTTGGTACTACAGAACAAACTTGAAGATGTATTTGAAGTAGAATCTAAAACCGTCATGAACGAAGGTGTTCCATTTAAAAATATGAACCTTGATACGTCACACTTTTGAGACATCCTGTATATGAGTAAAATAATTTCATACTGTGGCTTCTATCCGACCTGTATATGTTTCAGTATTTACTTTTTTAAAAACCTCAATGGTTATCCAGCTACAGACCGTGTCGTATAAATAGATACTTATCAATTCTTAATAAATTAAATGCAACAGTGCGAAGAAAACAATTACCAAAACTGCCAAAAGCGATTTCGTCAAGACATAGTGCGTAAAGGAAGATGATCCTAAGAAGCCTTATAGATACGTCATCTATACCGGACGATTTTCTAATTTTATTATTGTCCGATGAAGCGTATAGCCCGCGAAACCCCACGGAACGGAAGTTTGGCTGTAATTAGGGCTTCTTTGTTTTAATTCTCATAGGTGTATATTTTCATACGTTGTATACAGGGTCTTAACCAAATAGGTAGGTAGGTTAGAAGAGCAAAAAAAAGGTTGTCACTTTCATATTCTATTTCGCTAATCAAAACAAAAACTTTTAGAAGAAAACACAAAACCTAGCAAACACTATTTGCCGGCAATGTACATTTTTCATATTGGCATTGATGGTAAAGCATTGGCAATTGGTGGCAATATTATGCCAACATCTTATACGCATTAAAAAGTCAACCCTAAATAAACACTTAATTGCCAATAAATTTTACATGCAGGCGAATTGCCGGCAAGCATACAAAAATGGCGGCATACCAATCCTGATTAAATAAAGCACGCGTTTTTGTTGCAGGCAAATAAATATTGGATTTTGAAGGCAAACCCTTCAACGCATATTCATACTTTTAAACCATATTATTAACATTGGTATTTAACTAACATTAAAGCAATTTTTTTGATCTGTTTTATTTATAATGGCAGCTAAACAACATTATTTTATGTTTTTTTACATAATTTAAAGGAAATGGCCTTTTCATAACATTTTATTGTTAAAAATCATGCAAATAAAAATTAGGTCAAACAAAATGTTTATTATGTATTTTGGAGCGAATAAAAATAAAATGATGGTAAAATTAGCTACGTTAATTTCGACCGAAGGTGACCGCTTTGTGCATTTGTTTTCTACGTGGTTTTCTAGCTTTTTAGTTTCTTTTTTAAAGAAAAGAGTTTTTTAATAGACATAATTAAATGTATTCATTACCTAATAAGTGTGTGTTGTGTGATTAATTGGTGATGGCTAGTCGAGAAGGCAAGATATTCAAGTAGACTGTTAGGAGCTGTAAACATTTTGTTTAAAACTTTATTAAAAGTTTTAAAGACGTGTTAATAAAAATATTATATATATTTAATAGTTTTTTTGACATACCGATAGATGGCGTAATGGACAATAAACTACTACGTTTCTGCAATATCTTCGCTTTTTATCGTCTAAACCGTACCCATTAGACAAAAATAATTCGAGAGCGGTCTGCGGTAGGTGATCTCACTTAGCTTTGAAAGAAATATCTTCGGCTAGTGTAAAAATCTGCATCTCCAAGTTGGACAGTGTTCCGAGAGATGGTACTTTGCATTGCAAGGAAATTGCATGCAGTAAGGAGTTTTTTCCTATTTTAATTTTCAAATAAAATATCGCATCATTTTAGCTTTTAAAAAAGTATATGCGACAATTTTCGTCAATAAGACGTCAGCTTGCTGCTTGGGAGTATCTGCATTTGCCCACTTTCGTGTCTTTTGTTATCTTTTTGCCAATAACTTATTAATGATGGATGCCATCATCTTAAACGTATTTTTTGCCAATAACTTATTAATGACGGATGCCATCACTTTATCTGCAACACGTGGCCTAATAACGGCCAATTGCCCACTTTCGCGTCTTTTTGATACCTTTTTTGCCAATGCCTTGCCATTAAAGAGTGTTGGCAATGCCAGTAAATTAAATGTACAACGCCGGCAGAAAATGTTATATGGGTGTATGTTTATATGATTTTTTTCCTATTTTTCGTTAGAGAATCGCCCCTTAAAGTTTATCGGTAGAGTTTCTGGACACCCTGTATATTATACAAATAAATAGGATATATTTAGACATTCTACTGCCAAATTTACCTCCTTTTATCTAATGTATTTACCTGTTCATAATTTGTACCTTTTTTAAAACAGTATTATGACTACCACATCTCCTTTTCCGTCTTTATCAAATTTATTTTATTTCCGCGTGGCATGCGAGTCGGAAAACACAAAATTTATATTTCCAAAACACCGCCACCTTAATAAAATTTTACAGCCGCAATAATTAAATCCCCTTGTTTGAAAATACCTCGAGAGTTTTTACGTGAAACAATATATTTTATTTACCACTTCAAAATATCATAACACCATCTCGTGTTACCAGTCGGCGGAGTGCCGAATTGATACACAAAAACGCCTTTTTTACTCTATTTTTATACCGCTTTTTACGAAAGGAAATGTAGTAAACACTGTGCTATCCATGGTTTGTGGTGTCGTTCACAAAAACCAAGTTTATACTTAATATACATTGTGTCTCTAAAAGGTTGCAAAAAAGCTACCACAGATTCCTGAGGCTAAAATATGACGATCTAACACAGTGGCGGCTCGCGGGTCTAAAAATAGGTGTAGTCAGGAAGGAATAGAGCGCATTCACCATTTTAGCAAAATTGAAAATACTCAACTATCAAATGTCTAAGTAAAAAGTCTTAATATCTAAACTTACCTAAATTTTATACACCAAATTAATCCTTCTATCTTTTAATGCAGCAAATTTATCAATTATATCTTCATAAAATGGTTGAGTTTTTATCAGTTCCTGTAGAAGCTTTTTGAATTGAAATATTGGCCATAGATAAAGTCTATCTTGGGATATAGTGTTTCTTAAGAAAGTTTTTAAACGCTTAAGACAAGAAAAACTCCGTTCCATTGACACGCTTGTCGACGGTATTGTTAAACTTAGCGAAAAAAGTTTAAACGCCTCGGTAAAATGTCTTTATTTGCGTCAACTTGTTTCACTAATTGCTGCAATAAAATATTTCTATAACTTTCATCAGCAAATATTGGGCCAAATTTATTTTTTGAGTCGCAGATTGTTTGGAAATGAATCGGCATATATTTCCAATAAATTTTGAAAAGAATCATGGGAAAAGTTTGGTTGTACTGTGGCCAAACTTTGCAGTATCAGCAAGACAAAGAAATTGTAGTTTGTAACAATCTTCGAATCTTACTTTCATTTCCATCAAAATATGATCTAATACTTCATAGAGAAGTGCTCTATACCGTCCGGTCAATTTCTTCCAGTGAAAAAATAATATTTAAATGGACACAATTGAAATAATATGTGAAAACCAAAAATGACCAAAACCTATATATCATCACGCACCCAAATAACTCTGTTTACGGCCAGCGATTTACTAAGCAATACATCTGATACCCCACCCGCGATCCTTGGCCCGTGGCAAGTATAGCGTTAAGTCATGGCGCAACGGAGCGTCAAAGCGTAAACAAAACCCCACATGAGGTGTATACTTCGGTCCGTTTTATATTTGCAATACATTTGCTGATTGCGGATTGCGATTTCGCGCTTGCCGAAAGCGAAGGAAAGCGACTCTGCGCCAGCGGTTAATTTATTTGCTAGATTTTCTATAGCGAATTTTACAAATAAGGAATAGAAATAAGAAAAATTAATTGAATAATAGTAATATGTTTTTTTATTTATTTTTGGTGAAGTGCCACTTCACTTACTACACCTGAATAGCCGCTTTGATCTAACCCAACTTACGTGGTCCAAAAGTGAGAAATTTCGGAGATACAGGGTGTCAAGCATTTTTTTCCGAATTTAGTTTTTATAAATAATTTTGTCGATAATTGGTGTATTGTCACAATATTTGGTGGCTAGAGGGATTTTGGGAGGTGAGAAATACGAATCTGCTATCAATTTTATTATAAACCCCAGAGGGCGCTACCTACGATATCTTGCAAAATTAAAAACGGCATGTTTTGCCAATTTTTGTATAAACTTTAGATAGAAATCATTATTCTTCAACATATTCTACATAAAAATGGTGTTTATGATAAAGCTGATTGAAAGAAAGCCGTTTTGAAATATCCGATTTAACAAATTTACTTGACAACAGGTCTAAGTTAAACAGAGAATTTAGAATAAGATGCCAATCTACAGCATATATGAATCTGGGTGATTTTAAGAAAAAGCATAAATAAACTATGTCCTAAATGGCTTAGCTTTTGACCTGTGGGTGGTAAAATTATTAAAAATATCGTTTCTTTACCACTCTGTATCTAGAAGTTAAGACATTTAGGACATGGGTTTATTTAAACTTTTCTCCTTAAAATCACCTAAGGATTCATACTCTTATAGATTACCATCTTATGTTAAAACATCCTGTATATGTAACTTAGACCTGGCCAAACAGAAACGGTGGTTTTTTTTAAATACGGATATCTCAAAAACGGCTGCATAAATCAACTTTTACTACGTATACTTTTTTGTGGTAAAATATGCTAAAAATGAGAATTTGTATCTAAAAGCTACATACAGAGTGGCTTAAAAGCCCGTTTTTAATTTTACTCTCTAGAGTTTACAATAAAATTGATAGCAGATTCTCTCACCTTCCAAAACCCCTTTAGCCAAATATTATGACAATAGGCCGATACACAAAATATTCAAGAGGCAGATTTATAAGTATATAATAATATCCAATCTTCAAGATATAGGGAAGGGGAATTGTTTTTCTTTTTTACGCGTTCGAAGCTGCGGGCAAAAGCTAGTTATTTTATAAAAAACTAAAATCCAGAATAAATGTTTGACACCCTGTATCTCCAAAATCATCAACTTTTGGATTAAGGCATGTTGGGTTATATCATCATATTTTTAGTGTCAGGAATCTGTGGTACCTTTTTCCGCACCAATTTGTAACTTTGTTTGTGGGTTTGTTTGTAGCCGCTACTCTTCGAAATTACTTAACCTATCATAAAAAACTCTTTGCCTACAACGAAACTTAGTGGGGTTGTTATTTCAATGACTACATGACATTTTTTCCGGTTTCGATTTCACCGGAAATTACCGGAAATTTTGATTTTTAAATGAGACACCCTATATATTTTTACTTTTATTTTAAATATTATTTTAAATAAAAAAATATATATATTTTAAAAAGGAATATGTACTTTTTAAAACAGAAAATCTATTTTTAGTAATATTTGGGTTAGTGCTATTTATTTCATTTTTTTCTACTTACATTTATCCAATTTTCCCCATTTCATCCCTTGCACGTCTCTAGGGACAAATAAAGGCACACTTATCACGGGATAATGAAATTCGCCACCCGAGATGCCGCCGCCGGCAGGAACGGGAATTATAAATTCCGGCACCAATTGGATTTTCAGGAAATCCGATATTCGGGAACATTTTAATGAAATTTCTCCGTAAACCTCACTTGCAGTCTCGGGTCTTACGAAATAGAAAGGGCCAAACCCGGCTCAAAAAAGTAACTAGAACAAAAAATATTTTGGATCTTTTTCTCATACCATGAAATAATTAATTATTTACTTTCTGGATAATTCTACATTCTAAAAAAATTGTATATTACATTACAAGTGTGGAAAATGACTAATTTCCACAAACCCACGAGTGTAAGAAAGATCATTTTTACACGAGTACCTACTAGTACACTATTTTTCCTACGACCTACAAATTATTCACCAAAAAATTAGAGTTTGTCTTTACAGAAAAAATAAAGAACAATTGAGAACTTTGCAACACTAGGGTGATTTTTACTTTGTAACACTAGTGTGATATGTTTTGGAATTTAAAAAGGCCCTCACTTAATAAAAATTGTATGGTTTGGTTAGGTAATAACAGTAATAGTTTAATACGGTTTTCTGCTATTTTAAGGGTTTTTTAAAAATTATTGATACTTACATATTTTAGACACTCTTCTAAATAAAACGTAAGTGGCGCATATCCAAAATATTCCGTTTTTTAAAAAACATCAGTAAACAAACTTACGGGACCGGGAAGTGAAAAGGGGTGCTGGGTGAGGTAAAATTGGTAAAACGAGTTAATGAAACTGAACATCACATGTAAAATTAAGTAAAAATTACATTTTTTCCTCATATTTTTGAGAAAAAAATAAAATATGAAAATTGTAAATGCATAACCTAAAGTCCTAAAAGTAAAAAAACGACTACTAAACGTCCGTTATACCATGCAAAATATGGAAAGCATTTGGCAACGTCGGAAGGGTCTGATTCTATTTATGAATGGATAAAAGAAAGTGGATTCATAAAGTGTGTATTAGCCTCAGGTTTAATTAAGGGATTAAAAAAAAAGATTTAACTAGTTGTTTGAGTACACGAAGACAGAGAGAAAGGAATTTGATCTATAGGAGTTTTTTCTCTGGCGCTTTAGGTCGAACGGTCAAGCGGCAAGGCTGCCTCTATAAAGTGCGTGCTCAAAGGTAGGAGGGAGATTTTTAATTTGATCTACTTACCTGACAACACTGTGCCACTGAGCGAGCAGTCAGTGAAAGTTGTTTTGTGGTTATGTCTATTTTTTGTTTATGTTTTTATTTTTTCGAAATTTTATTATTACCCTTTAATATTAGAAGAAAAGCTTATACCGTGTAGTAACTTAACGTTAATAAGATGATTTTCGCTAATTTGGGTTCTACTGTTTAAGGTAAGTAAAAAGTTTTTTTATCGATTGATGAGATAAGGTCACGACATTCGTCATATTGGCTAGCCTGGCTGTGACGTCAAGTCGGGGCCATTTTGGGCCATGTTTGATTTTAGGCAGATCAGTGGCGTAGAATTAAGGAGGAAACAAAAAAGAACTGTACGTTATAAAAAAAGTTAATTAAATTATATCAATATGCATGAGTTATAATTAAACTATAAATGTAATTAAATAATTAATTCATTTATTCAAAAACCATTATAAAACTTTGTATAGGTATGTACATAAATAACTGGTTCCTTATTTGTTATATACCTACCGGTTGAGCTAAATAACATATAACACATATGCAATGTGACGAAGAGACAATCTAACTAAATACGGACATGTAAAACATGCGTAACTAATATTGCTTGTTTATTACATAGAGGAAACCTTTTTATTTGTAATTTCTCAGAAATTATATTCTTTACAACAGTTGGTACATAGTTCCAAATTACACTGCTGTCCTTAGTTAAGCCAGATATTCATGAGGGTTTTTCGTTCGTGGATATTATCTCAGTTGTGATTGGTTAGTGAAATTTTAAAATGCTTTTCCCGCCAATCACAACGCTGAATTATTATCCGCAGCGGAAAACCGCTCTCGTGGACAGTAGGCTTTAAACATCCTAACTACATTTTTTTAAAATGTTGGCCTACACTACTACTACGTATATGCATATATTATCAGTTATTATTTATTCTCCTGTTAACAACGTCCTAACTTTATTGTGTGTGTTGCGTCAATGAAGTTTTTTTGTCTTTCGCTTTTGGCATTAGCCATACAGCCAATCAATGAAGTTAGGACGTCGTAACTTGGGAGAATAGATAAATAATGCATAGAATAACTTGTTTACACATATAGGCCAACATTTTTAAAAAAATATAGTTGGGACGTTTTAACTAAGGACGGCAGGCATATTTAGTTTTGTTAAAATTTTAAGGACATATAGGGTATAATAATACCTGAAAACTGTTTAAGATTTAATTAGGTACCCTTTCTTTGAAAAAAAAACAAAATATTAAATTTAATTTTAAAAACTTATATTGTTACTTAATACTTTTAAAGTACCCATAACTAAATAACTTTTAATTCTTGAAGCATATTTGAAAACTTAACAGTATTTATATTTTTGTATCTATAATGACTAATACACAAAACTGATTTATTAACTCTGCTTTATTTTCTTGTAAAAATACTCATGCATATTATTAATAAAACAATCCTTTATTGTACAGAAATAACCACAGATAGCAAAGGCGGAAAGTATCGCCAGGCGTATTTTAATTACCAACCATCAACCAAAAAAATATATGCCCAAAACCAGAACCCTCGATACTACACTTCTTCATAATGTACAACTTTAATAAACAACACTAAAGGCACCAAACACTATAAAAAAATTACCAAAATGTAAAACGCTATTAACAGGATTTTTTGATATCAGGGACCGAAAGTAAATGAGAGACCGGAAAGTAAACTAGGGACCGGAAAGTAAATTAGTCCTGTAAAATAGCATTTTCCGTTTAAAAAAATTGAGTGGAAAATTCAATTTTCCGGGTCAATTAAAAAAGTACTTTGCAACACTAGTGTGATATAACGCATTTTCTATGCATGAAACCAGCGTGCTATTTGCTATTTTCACAAGTGGTCGTAGGAAAAATGAATTTATTTTATTCCTACCCCTATTTTAATTTTTAAATATAGGTATTTAAAATAAAGAATATGTTAGAATATGATGTATTCTTAGATTTTTTAAATCACTCACATAAAAACAATAAAATTAAGATATTTTGCCAATGTCAGACTCAATGATCCGCCTAAAGATAAAAGGTTAAGGCGTTCAGATTTTAACACTCTTTTGTATACAAAGTGTTACAAAATCGAGGGGCACCATTGGGATCTTGCAAAAGGTAAGAGATACAGGGTTGGTTTAATTGGGGCAAAGTTGCGTGTTGTTCTTAACAATATTTCGTTTTAAAATTTAAATTTTGAGCCATTTCGGAATTATCCGGAAAAAACCGGAATTTTGCCATAAACAGTTTTTATTGGTTTCTTAGTTTATTTAAAGAGATATTAAAAAAAAGACACATTACCATTGCCGTTTATTTATTCTATAAAAGAATGTCAATAAATTTTATGATCCGACGTTTCGTCCTTAAGCCACCATCATCAACTTTGTTTTCTTAAATAGGCGCAATATTTGGTTTTAAACTTAATAAATTCGTATTTTAATTCTAAATCTAACGATATATTACAGTTTTATGCGACGTTTCGAACTAAAGAACCATCATCATTCACTACTCCGCCATTAACAATAACAATTTTTCCCCAAATGTTTGGGAATATTTTCATTCGCAGGTAAGTATGCATCCATTTTTTATGACAGGCTACGATAAAGTTGATAGAGGTGTTTGATTAAATTAAATGCTTTATTTTATTAGATACGTATAAGCATAGAGTAAGGAAATTATAAGAGTTATCATGGAATAGCCGATTTAAGGACAGGTCATGCGAAAACTCCCAATATAATTTTATTCGTTTCTCGTTGAAATACCGCTAGTTAGTCATTTCAGTAAGCTTACGTGTCTCCCCACCGCTGATGTTACACAAGGCGAGGCTTCGACCGACGCATTTAAAGTGTAAACTGGAAAAATGACAAGCCTGCCGCCAAGCCTGCCGCAAAAGCGGTACGAAAATTTTAGCATGCCATGGTTTCTCTTATCCGTAGGTATGTTACTTTATGGTATAAGTGAATGTTTGGTAATTACATTAATTCGTGTAGCTTTTTAGTTAAATTATAAATAAATAAATAAAAATATTTATAATAATAAGTAGGGGAAGCAGGGGGAATAATGCTGTTCGCTTAAGGAACCACCTTGATAATTTTTAATATTTGAAATCCCATTTTAAAATAATAATAAAAAAACAATTGGATACCTATTTGTTAATAAATATTTAAACAAACTATTATTTGCCTTTCCTCCAAAATAAAATTAAATAGTTTATTTAACATTTTAAGAAAATTAAAACTTTTATACATTATGAAGAACTATCCTGCTCTTACACAATATCATAAAGGTTATGATTACTTTAAAAGAAATAAAATAATGAAATATTTAATATTAAGTTACTTACAATAAAAAGGTTTCCATTTATAAACTAAGAAATTTAATATTAAATATTTCATTATTTTATTTTTTTTTAAAGTAATCATATTTTTTATGATATTGTGTAAGAGTAGAATAGTTCTTTATAATGTATAAAAGTTTTAATTTTCTTAAAATGTTAAATAAACTTTTAATTTTATTCTGGAGAAAAGCCAAATAATATTTTGTTTAAATTTAATTTCCCAGAAAACAAATAAAGCATAAAATACTTTATTATATGGCTAAACATTTTTTACTATTCTTTTTATCTGGTTAAGATACCTAATAGGTGTATCTTTTACCAGTTAATTTTTTTTTCAAAAGTAATACCAATAACTAAAATGTCCATCAGACATTTCATATTTAATTTTTTTTTCAGTTTTCCAACATGTTAATCAGTAAGTTTTTAGGTAAACTGTTTACCACATTTTAACATTTTAGGTAAACTATTTACCACATTTTTAAGACGCAACCATTGGCCCAATTCTCGTCTGGCGTCTTGTTAAGATTTTATTTTATTGGATTAAAATAATTTCAACCAAGTGCTAATGAACCTTTGTTTATAAATTGAAACCTTTTTATTGTAAGTAACTTAATATTAAATATTTCATTATTTTATTTCTTTTAAAGTAATCATAACTTTTATGATATTGTGTAAGAGCAGAATAGTTCTTCATAATGTATAAAAGTTTAAATTTTCTTAAAATGTTAATAATAATTATTCTGGAGAAAAGCCAAATAATATTTTGTTTAAATTTAATCTCCCAGAAAACAAATAAAGCATACAATAATAAATATTTAAATTCAAAATGTATGAAACTCTTGGCAATAACTTTATATTAAAAAAATGGATTTGAGCGGTTACGCCCCTGACAATGGGTAATGCCGCCCAGGCAAAGAGGTAATGAAACTTAACAAATAATAATGAGATCAACTAAATTAAGTTAAAATTAAGTTCATAGCTGGGTCTATCATAGGAACTGATATGTTATAAACAAATAGAAACAGAACTATAAGTAATAATAACATTTTATTTTTGGCCCCTAAGTCACAAATGTAGCCTCAGGTGGAATGCCCTCCAAAGCATATGGCATGTGACCATAATTTAAATTCACATACCGTACCACTACATTTTGTCGCTTTTTCTAAATTTTTCACAAATATTGCATTTTTTGACATTTTCATCGTCCAATGCCATGTTGTCATCACTGTCAGATTCCGTAAAACTTTCTTGAAAAACTTTTCGTTTGTAAGATTTTGCTTTAGCTTGCTTATCTTTAGTTGTTGTTTTTATTTTATTTTGTTTTTAGTATTATTTTTTTGCTTTCCTTTTATTTTCTTTTTATCTAAATCTTTAGTCAGCCCTTAGTAAAGCGATCCTTTAAGTTTATATCTTATTCCTACTGTTTAATAAACATTTGTTTACATCCCAGTTGTTGTGTACGACTCGTATTTTTCATCCCATCCAAGAAGCTACGCGGTAGATCTTGGTCGGTTTCTTGGTTTATCTAAGAGAAAAAAAAACAAATGCGGGTAATGGCGTTCACTAGGGGTAATTGCATTCACCTGAGCGGTATTACCCCAAATGATCCGTTATAATTTTAGAATAAAATTGTACCTTTAATATTAAATATTCATCAGAAACATCTAAACTATGGCTACACCAAATAGGTAATAACTAGAAATAATAATAGTCATAACAGAAAAGTTATAAAATTTGGAACTTAGATACCAACAAAAATATTCACCCAAAAATTACATCAACCCGACCTCAAATAAACTTAGGCACTTTTTTCCCTCCTGCTGCAAGTGAATTAGGGAAACTTGCCAGTGCTTAGTCTGTCGTCACTCCCCATACTTTACCCCCTCTCCCGCGACTATACGGAATATGGTTTTCAATGGTTTTCAAGTTATAGGTATGGGCGGCATTTACCCGAGAGCGGCATGACCCCGGCTTACCCTATAATAATAGAAAAAATGGATGCATAAATACTTACCTTTAAATGGAAATTTCCAAGATCGTTTGAAATAAAAACGTAATTTTTAAAGGAAAAATAGCAAATGATTATTTTTTGGTTCAAAACGTCGCATGATGGTAGTTCGAAAACGAACCTTCGGATCTTTAATTTGGTGACATCATTTTATAGAAAAAAAAGTGGCAACGAAGAAGATCGTTTGTTTTAAAATATACTCCAAATAAACAGAGAAAAAATGAAAACTGTTTCGCAAAATTTCCAGTTTTTTTCCGAATAATTCCGGAAGGGCTGCAAATTTTTAAATTTTTAAAACAGAATCTCTTACCGTTCCCCATATCCTAATGATGCCCCTTGAATCTGTAACACCCTGTGTACCCAGAGGTACATTTTGAAGACTGTACAAAAATGATTTTTTTTGTTTCATCCTTATATTTATATCAAGTTTTTTTCTTTCTTAAGTTTGTCGGTAGAGATACTGGAGACCTCGTAAAAAACTTTAAGATACAAAAGTAAATGTTGTTACATACATAAAGTTTACTTAATAAAACTAAAAGAAGTATGGGAATTAAACACGTTTAGCCAAAAAAGGTAAACAGCTATTTAAACTCCCATCTGACACAACAAACAGACAACCGCTTCATTTGCCATATCTTTTCTATTGTGCTAAATCGATATTTCAACAAGTTATCAAAAAGGGCCATCTCTAAAAAAGTCGGTCAATAACTGCTCAGTTTAGGTAGCAGATTGGTATAATAGAAAATTTTTATCAAGATCAAATTTTGTTTATCTCGAATCGATGGTTCTTGAGAGGGCTTATTATGGTATTTTGCGAATGGACTGCACTTTTTCTTTATAGCGCATTTATTTATCTGTGTAAAGATCAACGTAAAATTTTTGTTTGTACTGCAGAGCAAACAGCTGAAATGGTGCGAAATGACAATATAGAGAACATTTTGTACCACTTGTACAAGGTGGGCCAAATTTGACGCTTTTTATTGGAAACTCATGTTTCTGTACGTTTTACACAAAACTGACCCTTATTTGAGAGGTTCAAATTTTAAGCCAAACTTACTATTGAAAACCGCATTTCGCTATCTTGCTCGCCACAGCGTGTTTCTTAATGTCAATTGCCCAATTACAATTTTAAATAACAAGCATCTACCATATATATCTAGTACTAAGCTTTTTTAATTAACAAATATTCAGGACTAAAATTTTATATTTTAGTTAACCACTAAAATACTTAAAAAGCAGTAAAAAATAACAAGCTACTAATGATTAAGAAACAAGAAAACAACATCTAAAATTAAATTTAAAATATACACATTAAAAAAATCTAACTTTGAAAATAAAACAACATGAAGCCTTAATCTATAAAACATTGGACTTCATAACCCTTCGAAGCCTATTTAGGGATAGATTAAATAAATCGTCCCCAAATTTATTGGCATGCTTCATCAATCTATTTATTGGGGAAAATTGCCCATACAACCTTTGGTGAAAATTTGTTTGAAAGGTAACAGAATGCCTTAATGTCCTTGAAGGAACATAGAAATTTATAGAAAAGAGCAGTTCACTACATTGCACATTCCCATGAATTAGTTTAAAAAGAAACAATACATCAGCATTTTCACGTCTAACTTTCAAACTTTGTATATTAATAGCTTTTTCAAGATCTTCAAAATTTATTGTTTCCTGGGGAATATGCAATTTAAAGGCAATGTATCTTAAAAACTTTCTCTGAACAGAATTTAACATTTTAACATATTTCTCATAATATGGATTCCAAACAACAGAACAATTTTCCAAAAGGGGTCTTACTAACGAAGTATACAATAGTTTTATTGAATTTACATTTTTAAAATCTTTGGTATTTCTTTTAATAAACCCTAAAACTCTAAGGGCTCTATTCTTGCAATATTCAATATGGGAAGAAAATGTAAGTTTATGATCAAAGAACACCCCCAAATCTTTAATAGTATTTACGTGGCTTAAAGGCTCGCAATTAATTCTGTAAATATTTCTTTGTACGTTTAAAGATCTACTAAACTGGATTGATGTGCATTTTTTTATATTTAGAATCATTCGGTTTCTTGTACACCAATCATAAAACCTATCCAAGTCCGCCTGTAAATTAATAACATCCTGTCCGCTACTTATCTTAAGAAATTTTTTTAAATCATCGGCATACTTCTACAAATTACTTAGACATGGCCAGTTGTTGCTATTGGCCTCTGTATGTGCCAGGAAATACTTTAGGTTTATGCACTGCCATGCTGCTGGCTCGCCAGGCAAGGGCCAGTATTTCAGCACAGATACTGCGTAAAAAAATAAACAATTGGAACTAAGAGCTGGGCAACATTTAGCTTAAAGATCGGGTGTCGGGCTTAGAAACCAGGCTCGGCTTTCACTCTCCTGTTTTATCCCTATGAAGTTATCAAAAAACTTTCTAACACACTAGCCGAAAACTCAGATACTATTAACCAGCTTAACAAGGGGTATTTGGGCAAGGCTTCTGCTTTTAACGGCTTTTTTGTTAAACATTCTAAACCCCCATTAGTTTAATCGTTTTTTAAAATGTTTTGTGCAACCAGGTATAGACATTTTATTACAGGTTGATCTAAACGTGACATCTACTAACAACATTACTGTTCAAAGAATGGGTAAAATTCTTAGTTTGTAATATTTTTAATAAAGAAATATTTAAATTCCCAATTAGTGTATTATTCTTTTGTTCCGTTTTCCACACATAAAAGTTACTATAAAAGTATATCTGTCCTTAGCGCCTTGGTGCGGTTCAACCTTTTCAAATTTAAAATATTACGATCCATACAGTTTAAAAATGTAAATTTGGTGCCTCTTTGATAAGAAAAAATCACAAAAAAGTTTAAAAGCAAATAAATGGGCATGCTTATATTCGCGGCCGCCTTTGCTATATTTCTTTTATAATATGCCGGTTGATGCAGCTGGTCATCGCACTATGGGATAGAAATTAATTTTTTTAGTCAAAATTCGAAACTTACCAATCTAACTTAAAATGAGGTGCTTTTACTGGAAAAAATATCATAAATTATTACAAATGCTTTTGGAAACCTAAAACTTATTATATGTTATTATAAATTTACACTTCCCATAACATATTATTTTTATTGTACAAAATAAACTAAAATGTCAGCTTGTTTGGTTAATTCGGTATTATTCTAATCAGTAATCCGATGATTATTATCTCATATACAGGGTACGACAATAGGTATGATTTTTAAATGGAATACCCTAGATATCATATCACCACCAAAAAAATCTTTTAAAATGCTTTAAAAATACTAGATTTGATGTGTCTATCTCAATTAGTTTCGGAAATATGACCATCCAAATCTGAAAAATAATTTTAAATTTTTCTTTTTTTATAGATACATCTTCCCAACTTCTTTTATTAGTTAGGTAGATTCTGTAGAATCCATATCTTTCATCAGAATGCTTTTATCTTTTAGGATATACAGTGGAGGACAAACATATTAAATTTTAAAATGAAAAACCTTGTAAATTATAAAAAAATCTTGTATCTGTCCTTACACCTCAGAAGTAGCAAAAAGGTTGTTTATTTATGTTTACTTAAAATACATTTTGAAGTTTCTTATTACCCCAATAGAAATCGTCATATCCTTTTATAATTTGCGTACATGTAGTTTGGAGTATCTACTTTGAAATATACAGCATGAGCCATTAAAATTTCAAAGTTGCTTTTGGCCAAATAATGGAGTTCTATCCCATAGTGTATTGGCGCGAGGCTGTAAAGGGTAGCGGCGCCTTTGTATAAAATAGTCCGATTGCAGGCGGCCTTTTTATGTTTTTGTATTATTTTCAAAGGGTACCGAATTTGCGCTTTTAAAATGTTCTTACTATACTATAGATCCAATCTAAAATTATTGTAAAGAATATTGAAAAAATCTTGTTAAATACATTTACTCAATTACAGGATAGCAATCCCCATTATCTTCTACCCAAACGGTCATTCTAACAATCGAACGACGCTGATTAGAAACGGAGCGACGCTGTGCGTCGCTAATGCATATTATTCGGCGTCGACACGTGTTCACGTGAGCTCGTTTAATTAAAGACATACCCCGCAAATTTGCAGAGATTATTCTATGGAAATAATCCCAAAATTACTGGGTGCAGCAAACAAGCTACTGAAAAGGACTTTTAAGTGTAAGTCCAGTGGGGTAAGTACAGGTTGGTTTTTATGGTTGGGATTATAAGGTATAGGCTAAGCGGTAGGGGATAAAAAATCAAATATACGGGCCCCATTCTCTTTTTAGTGTTTAGTTTAATGGCATAATCAGATCCACGCTGACTTGATTGGTTTAGAAGATACAGGGTGATTCTTAAAATCTCGTCTTATTACAGAATAAACTGGGATGCTTCGAGCATTTTAGCAAAGGAAACTTTTTCTAAAAACGCAAAATCAAAGAAAGTGCGTAATATTATTAAATAAAGATAATTGTGTAGCATCAATTTCAGTTAATTTAAATAACACTTGGTTGCCTTTGCTTGATACTGAAGTATCTTCAGGAAGACTAAAAATTAACTAACTATTCACGTTTTTGTAAAACAGTCAATACACCAGCAACCAGTTATCTATGTCACTATGACACTATAACCAAACAAACATATTTTGACATTTAATGTCAAAGATTTCAGAATATCCTAAAAAAAGATACAAATGTTAAAACCTTAATAATAGTAAATTTTTATTTTTATTATTTTTATTCCATTCATCTTGACAACGGTGGCAGATTTGCCACCGAAACGTCGATTTTTAATTATCTTTTTTTATAACTTTACTCATAAGCGAGAAACCCCCAACACACGAAAATAGGACACCCTGTACTTACTAAATCATTTGAATTTGTTTTCCACGTGCCTTTAAACTAAATAAATTTGTACTCAACAATTGCCTACCTCCCAATTGGGTTTGAATTAACAGCCCATACCCATAGTGCATCTGTAGCTCTCAAAACAAAGATATCTCTTGACACATTGTCTTTACATCAATAAAACCCATTGTCAAAAAAAGTTTAGAAAGACACCTGATACAGGGTCCGCTAATATATAAAACACAACAACGCTTATTTTCTAGCTCAATGAATATTTCGACAGGGGACCCACATGTTTTGTTAATTTTCTTAAAAGGGACTTTAAATAAAAGGGCCATTCACTGAAGAAAATTTCCTAAAATTGCTAAAAAGTCTCGTGTTACTCGACAGCAAATGCACATCGGCCTGTCGAGTGGAATAATAATTATTTTTCCGTATTAAAGACTTACAAAAGGTAGTTTGTTTTAAAGGTTCTCTATTTCATATTGGCATTGATGGTAAAGCATTGGCCAGTGGTGGCAATATTAATACGCAGCTTATCTGCTGCACGCGATTAAAAGATCAACCCTAAATAAACACCTTTAATTGCCAATACATTTTACATGCAGGCGAATTGCTGGCAAACATACAAAAAATGGCGGCATACAATCCTGATTAAATGAAGCACGCGTTTTGTTGCAGGCAAATAAATATTGGATTTTTGAAGGCAAACCTTCAACGCATATTCATACTTTTTAAACCATATTATTAACATTGGTATTTAACTAACATTAAAGCAATTTGTTTGATCTGTCTGTTTTATTATAATGTGCAGCTAAAACAACAGCAACTATTTTATGTTTTTTTACATAATTTTAAGGAAATGGCCTTTTCTATAACATTTGTTGTTGAAAATCATGCAAAATAAAAAATTAGGTTCGAGCAAAATGTTTATTATGTATTTGGAGCGAATAAAAATAAAATGATGGTAAAATTAGCTACGTTAATTTCGACCGAAGGTGACCGCTTTGTGCCTTTGTTTTCTACGTGGTTTCTAGCTTTTTAGTTTCTTTTTTAAAGAAAAGTTTTTAATGACAGAGATTTTGCAGCCTCTTTTAGGAAATTTATTTTGCGTCTGCGCTTTCGACACATAACCTTATTTTTGCCTATGGTTCACCGATTTTAAAGTTAACGAAAATCAGTATTTACTTTTATTCTTCATAAGATATAAATTAATATTTAAATATATGCAAACACTTCTGTTGATTTCGTTTTTTAAAGTAGATGCAAACAATACAGTATAAGCAAAACACAAAAAAGTAAGGTTAGGTTTGGTAGTAGAATAAAAAGCAAGTGTGCCAGATTGTGACATCTAAATTAATTACTGATTTAGAATATCCGTAAAAGTGCAAGTCCGTTTTAATTTCTTAACACTATTTGATTTTTATTACTGCTATAGATTTTCACTAATTAGAGCCTATGTATAAATGATATATTAATTAATACGGCATTAAAATTTTAACCTTTTAAATAATTGATATTAAAATTTCTACAATCCGGCAACCACGCAGTTTAACAATAACGATAACGATAACGATAAGCTCTTCGGTATTCATCCGTAATTAAAGGAGTCCGGTATGGTTAATAACGATAACGGATCATGTTTGCGTTACTGCGCAGTCTCAGAATAACGTTAACCACAACGGAATTGCAAAATAAGGGGTATGTTTATTGTAAGTAGGTAGGTACATATTTGAGTTAATTTAAGCAGCTGTCTTTGAGGTTACTGGTTTTAAAGTTTTCATTTTCTTGCATAAACAGTTCTAAACTTTACAAGGTGTTGCATAGGATTGTAAATCTTTCATTGATTTAAAAAAATCAAATAAACCTATGGTCTAAATGTTAAGTTCGAAATACAGAGTATAGAAAAGTTTTTAGAGGATTAGCTTTTTAACACCATGTATCTCAAAAATAAGAACTAAGTTTACCCCACAAAAGAAAGTTTGCGGTCGACTTCGATTTAGATGAGAATTTGGTTTACTAGGGCTTTTTTTAGATGCTGATTTACATGAATCTGAGAGACTTTTTTTAACATTTTGTTCTTGAAATATTCATTATTAAAATTGAAAAGTAAACTAGATCTTATTTTTGCATGGATGCCCTTATTTTTGGCACAATTCTTGGATTGGCACGATATTGCCCCATGTAATTTTCACAAACACTTTAAAACCTGTTTTTATTTATTCTACACCTTTTTCTATTAAATTGCAAAGCTACAACCCCAAACCCTTGCAACTATGTATAGGTACACATAGAACCGCCAAAGGCTACTGCGATTAAATATGTGCACTTAATTAAAAGTGAAGCTTTGTAATTTAATGAAAAAAAAGGTGTAAAATAATTAGAAAAACAGTGTTTTATAAGGTGTAAATCAAACATTGAGTGCCAATTTAGCTTTAAATTAAGAATCGTTTCCAAAAAGAAGGCTGAATATAGTAAAAATGAGGTTATTTTGATTTTAAAATCTGATGATGGATATCTTGAGAACGAAACATCTCTGTAAGTATACCAAATTTCGTCGCAATCGGAGTTGTCGCAACTTTTCGTAAACCAGGGACACAAACTTTAAAAATGGCTGCTGCTCAGGGGAGGGGTGCTTTTTAGGACATGTTTCTAGAAAAAAAAAAGGTATTATTTTTAATCTCAAAAATGCGTTAATATTAAAATATTTGTACTGAATTAAAATGAAAATAGATCTACCCTATAGAAACCCAGCAAAACACTATTTGCCGGCAATATACATTTTTCAGTATTGGCATTGATGGTAAAGCATTGACAATTGGTGGCAATATTATGCTCAACATCTAATACGCATTAAAAAGTCAACCCTAAATAAACACTGTAATTGCCAATAAATTTTACATGCAGGCGAATGTGCCGGCGAAGCATACAAAAATGGCGGCATACCAATCCTGATTAAATTAAGCATGCCTTTTTGTTGCAGGCAAATAAATATTGGATTTTTTTGAGGCCGGCAAACCTTCAAGAGCATATTCATACTCTTCCAAACTATATTATTAACATTGGTATTTAACTAACATTCGAGCAGACACTTTTTGATCTGTTTTGAGTTTATAATGGCGGCTAAACAACATTATTTTATGTTTTTACACAATTCCCAAAGGAAATGGCCTTTTCCCTAACATTTTACTGATACAAATCATAAATAAAATTAAGTCAAACAAAATGTTTATTATGTATTTTTGAGAGAATATAAATAAAATGATGGTAAAATTTGCTAGGTTAATTTCGACCGAAGGTGATAAATTCAAATTTTCCCGCTTAGCCGAAATACAAGATTTGACAATTTGACAGATGAGGCAACCTTGCTTTTGTTTGGCCGCTTTGTGCAATTGTTTTCTACGTGGTTTTCTAGCTTTTTAGTTTCTTTTTTAAAGAAAAGAGTTTTTAGTAGACATAATTAAGTGTATTCATTACCTAATTAGTGTGTGTTGTGTAATTAATTGGTGATGGCTAGTCAAGAAGGCAGGTTATTCAAGTAGACTGTTAGGAGCTGTAAACATTTTGTTTAAAACCTTTTAAATTTGTAGTTACCTAAAAAATTATATGAAATCAGGGAGTTGCCTTATTAAAAGTTTTAAAGACGTGTTAATAAAAAAAAATATATATATATTTAATAGTTTTTTTTTTGACATTTAACTCCTTTAAAATATTTCTCCCTATGTTTTGGATCTGAAAATTGAGTGTAAGTGTCCCTTAAATACTTACTATTTTAAAGTGTTTTCTTTTGATTTACTATCTTTTTTAATTTTATTACATACTTTTTATTTTTTTTTGGTTTATTGTTACGGTATAAAAATTTATATTATGTAATTTTTTATTGATAAAGTTTTTCCTGCCTTTTTTTCTCATTTTTTCGATTACAAAATTCTAAATATGTTATTTAACTTTTAGGGACATTCAACTTATAAAACTTGCAATACTTATTTAATGATAAATGCCATTATCCTAAACGCATTTTTTTGCCAATAACTTATTAATGATGGATGCCATCATCCTAAACGCATTTTTTGGCATAACTTATTAATGATGGATGCCATCATCCTAAACGCATTTTTCATCATAAATTATTAATGATGTTGATGCCATCACATTTATCTGCAACACGTGGCCTAATATACTGGCCAATTGCCCACTTTCGTCGTCTTTTTGATACTTTTTGCAATGCCTTGCCATTAAAGAGTGTTGGCAATGCCAGTAAATTAAACGTACAACGCTTCGGCAAAAAATGTTACATGGGAAGAACTGTTTTTGCCGCAGTACTGAATAAAACCTGTCTGTGACACGATCATACGATCTTGTATGAAAACTTAATAAACACGTTTTAATCTTACCCCGTACAACCCCTAAATTGGTTTCAAAAGGGGTCACCATAATGTATATATTCGTATCATGTTAATAAAGATCATTAGAAAAACGGATTAGCCACGGTGACAGACAAATTCGAGATAAGTCGGTAACGAAGCGGGGCCCCGGTCGTTATTATCTCGGCCTCTGGCATCCCTCGAGTATTGTAGCCTTTTTGTTAACAGGCGTTATCCCTTGTTATTCACGTTTATTAAATTGGGCGGGTTTGAATTGGGTTGCTAATATTTTAGTTACATAAGTATGTCGCGTCGAAATCATTTGTCATTAGATGCAAAACGGGTTGTAAAAAATGTGTATGAAACTTTAATCAGTAGGGGACTTATTAAACAAGAAGCTTCAAAAGAGAACCTGTCTACTTACAAAATCTCCAATATCGTCGATAAGGGATATTATTAATAGTGAAGAATTGAACAAAAGAAAAAAAGCAGTGAGTGATTTTTCGATCTCACCGTATAGGCAATAGTGATCAAGACCTAATAAGAAGGAAAATATATTGTCTTTATGAAAGCGGAGTTGTTCCTACCTTGGATAAACTGAAAACGAAGCTAGAAGAAGACGACACTAATATAAATATTAGCCGTGCCACCCTCCATAGAGTTGTTTGTAAAATGGGATTTAAATACCGCAAAATAGACAAAAGACAAGTAGTAATGGAATCGCACAGATTACGCACTTGGAGATTTAATTACCTTCAAGAAATTAAAAGATATAGGTTAGAAAACAGATCCATAATTTACCTTGATGAAACATGGTTCGATACACACGACACAGTATCCAAAGGATGGGTGGATTCCAGTCAAAACTGTCAGACGAAAGCACCTTCAAATAAAGGAAAACGCATTACCATAATACACGCTGGTTCAGAAGACGGATTTGTCCCAAACTGCTTGCTGTTGTCTGCAAAGAATATTAAGGATTCTAGCTTGGATTATCACGAGGATACAAGCGCAGAACTTTTTGAAAACTGGTTTCAAAATTATCTTTTAAAAAATATTCCAAACAACAGTGTTATTGTCATGGATAACGCAAGCTACCACAGCCGTCTGCTACACAAAGCACCAGCTTCATCAAGTTCAAAAACTGAAATCCAGGAATATTTGTTAGAAAATGATATTTATTTTGAATTCAGTTACAAAAAAGCGCAACTTTTGGAAGTCCTAAATTCATATGCAATTAAAAAACAATATGTATGTGACAATTTGGCTGAACAGGCTGGGCATACTGTCTTACGTCTTCCTCCGTATCACTGTATGTTTAACCCCATAGAACATTTGTGGAACCAAGTAAAATCAAAGATTAGAGCAGAAAATGTTACACCTACTTTAAGTCCCAGTGTTATAAATTTGATAAAAAATGTAATTACTAATATACCAGTTGAGAGCTGGAAAAATTCAGTACAGCACATTATAAAAATTGAGGACTCTTACATTTCTGTACAAAACAACATAAATCGTATTGTAATTAATCTCAACGATGACTCTGATAGTGAAACCGAATTAGATTTAGATATTTAGATAAAAATGTAATTACGTATAGATAATATAGTTATAAATTTATTTATAATTATTAAAACTTTGCATATATTTAATTTCTTAATGTAATTTTAAGATTATACCTACTAAAATAAACAATAAATTATAAATCTTTATATTATTAGAGTCCGTCCCTAATGTTCTGCCCTTTAATACCTACTGATCCGCTGTTTTATTGCTGTCGGCAGGTATATTGGAGTACTGCCGTCAAAAGCCAAAGCTGGCATTGCCAACACTCTTTAATGGCAAGGCATTGGCAAAAAAGGTATCAAAAGACGCGAAAGTGGGCAATTGGCCGTTATTAGGCCACGTGTTGCAGATAATGTGATGGCATCCGTCATTAATAATTTATGATGAAAAAATGCTGTTTAGGGATGATGGCATCCATCATTAATAAGTTATGCCAAAAAAATGCGTTTAGGATGATGGCATCCATCATTAATAAGTTATTGGCAAAAAAATGCGTTTAGGATAATGGCATTTATCATTAAATAAGTATTGCAAGTTTTATAAGTTGAATGTCCCAAAAGTTAAATAACATATTTAGAATTTTGTAATCGAAAAAATGAGAAAAAAGGCAGGAAAACTTTATCAATAAAAAAAATTACATAATATAAATTTTTATACCGTAACAATAAACCAAAAAAAAAAAATAAAAAGTATGTAATAAAATTTAAAAAAAGATAGTAAATCAAAAGAAAACACTTTAAAATAGTAAGTATTTAAGGGACACTTACACTCAATTTTCAGATCCAAAACATAGGGAGAAATATTTTAAAGGAGTTAAATGTCAAAAAAAAAAAAAACTATTAAATATATATATATTTTTTTTATTAACACGTCTTTAAAACTTTTAATAAGGCAACTCCTGATTTCATATAATTTTTTAGGTAACTACAAAATTAAAAGGTTTTAAACAAAATGTTTACAGCTCCTAACAGTCTACTTGAATAACCCGCCTTCTTGACTAGCCATCACCAATTAATTACACAACACACACTAATTAGGTAATGAATACACTTAATTATGTCTACTAAAACTCTTTTCTTTAAAAAGAAACTAAAAAGCTAGAAAACCACGTAGAAAACAATTGCACAAAGCGGCCAAACAAAAGCAAGGTTGCCTCATCTGTCAAATTGTCAAATCTTGTATTTTCGGCTAAGCGGGAAATTTGAATTTATCACCTTCGGTCGAAATCGTCGAAATTAACCTAGCTAATTTTACCATCATTTTATTTTTATTCTCTCAAAAATGCATAATAAACATTTTGTTTGACTTAATTTTTATTTGCATGATTTGTATCAATAAAATGTTAGGAAAAGGCCATTTCCTTTAAATTATGTAAAAAACATAAAATAATGTTGTTTAGCCGCCATTATAAATAAAACAGATCAAAAAATTGCTCGAATGTTAGTTAAATACCAATGTTAATAATATGGTTTGAAAAGTATAAATATGCGTTGAAGGTTTGCCTTCAAAAATCCAATATTTATTTGCCTGCAACAAAAGGCATGCTTTATTTAATCAGGATTGGTATGCCGCCATTTTTGTATGCTTGCCGGCAATTCGCCTGCATGTAAAATTTATTGGCAATTGAGTGTTTATTTAGGGTTAACTTTTTAATGCGTATTAGATGTTGGCATAATATTGCCACCAATTGCCAATGCTTTACCATCAATGCCAATATGAAAAATGTATATTGCCGGCAAATAGTGTTTGCTGGGATTTGGGGGACACAGAGATTGCATTTTAGGAATGTATAAAAATATACGTGATGTTCCATTTAAAATATAAAAGTTGGCACCTTTGTATTCAGTGCTAATGCAGTGTCACATAAAAATGGCGAAAATATGATTTAAAAAAACTTCTAAAAATGTAAAACTTTTTGCGAAAACCGCATCTTGATAATTTTATTTGTTCTAAAGTTATTCACAATCAAAATGCGTCAAAGTTTAGTCGGACACCCTGTATTTAAGGTTTAAAACGGTATATTGGGTCTTTTTTCTACTATGGGCTAATAATCTATTTCTCTAGTCAACAATAGTTACGTGTCAAATGCATTACCCTCCGTACTCCTCCGCCAGATAAAAAAAATTGAATTTTTATTTAACCTATAAAAATATTTTCCGGACACTAAAAATATTTACGATTAATATAATTTGTCAAAGTGGAAATTAAAACTAACCCTTACGTTTATATTAAACGCGGGTTATCTCATAAACGATCTCACAATTAATTAAACGTCCCGTCGGCGAGTAGCGTGTGTGGCCATATTAAACCATCTTAAAAATTTTACCGGAGAATAAAATACTCAGGTTATCGTTGTCAATGATCTTTTCTAGTTAATAAATTATCACTGGAACGCGTCTGGTATGAGTTTATGGCTTAAAGTTATTGTTGATTTTAACGCCGTTTGAGGCTGGTAGAAGTCTTTTTTTTTTCAATTTTCTATTAATAATATCGTGTTTATGACCGCTTATTAACCACAGAGGCTGTTAGAAGATCGAAATAATCCCATTTTCAACCATTTTTTCTGAAAAGCCCTTTTAATTTATTAATTTTAAATTTTGTACATACAGTGCCCAGCAAACACTATTTGCCGGCAATGTACATTTTTCATATTGGCATTGATGGTAAAGCATTGGCAATTGGTGGCAATATTATGCCAACATCTTATACCGCGTTAAAAAGTCAACCCTAAATAAACACTTAATTGCCAATAAATTTTACATGCAGGCGAATTGCCGGCAAGCATATAAAAATGGCGGCATACCAATCCTGATTAAATAAAGCACGCGTTTTTGTTGCAGGCAAATAAATATTGGATTTTTGAAGGCAAACCTTCAACGCATATTCATACTTTTTAAACCATATTATTAACATTGGTATTTAACTAACATTAAAGCAATTTTTTGATCTGTTTTATTTATAATGGCAGCTAAACAACATTATTTTATGTTTTTTACATAATTTAAAGGAAATGGCCTTTCATAACATTTTATTGTTAAAAATCATGCAAATAAAAATTAGGTCAAACAAAATGTTTATTATGTATTTTGTAGCGAATAAAAATAAAATGATGGTAAAATTAGGCTACGTTAATTTCTGACCGAAGGTGACCGCTTTGTGCATTTGTTTTCTACGTGGTTTTCTAGCTTTTTAGTTTCTTTTTAAAGAAAAGAGTTTTTTAATAGACATAATTAAATGTATTCATTACCTAATAAGTGTGTGCTGTGTGATTAATTGGTGATGGCTAGTCGAGAAGGCAAGATATTCAAGTAGACTGTTAGAGCTGTAAACATTTTGTTTAAAACTTTATTAAAAGTTTTAAAGACGTGTTAATAAAATATTATATATATTTAATAGTTTTTGACATACCGATAGATGGCGTAATGGACAATAAACTACTATGTTTCTGCAATATCTTCGCTTTTTATCGTCTAAACCGTACCCATTAGACAAAAATAATTCGAGAGCGGTCTGCGGTAGGTGATCTCACTTAGCTTTGAAAGAAATATCTTCGGCTAGTGTAAAAATCTGCATCTCCAAGTTGGACAGTGTTCCGAGAGATGGTACTTTGCATTGCAAGGAAATTGCATGCAGTAAGGAGTTTTCTCCTATTTTAATTTTCAAATAAAATATCGCATCATTTTAGCTTTTAAAAAAAAGTATATGCGACAATTTTCGTCAATAAGACGTCAGCTTGCTGCTTGGGGAGTATCTGCATTTGCCCACTTTCGTGTCTTTTTGTTATCTTTTTGCCAATAACTTATTAATGATGGATGCCATCATCTTAAACGCATTTTTTTGCCAATAACTTATTAATGACGGATGCCATCACTTTATCTGCAACACGTGGCCTAATAACGGCCAATTGCCCACTTTCGCGTCTTTTTGATACCTTTTTTGCCAATGCCTTGCCATTAAAGAGTGTTGGCAATGCCAGTAAATTAAAATGTACAACGCCGGCAAAAAATGCTTCGTCCCAGACTTAGAACCCGCTTGAAATTTGGCTTAAATAGTGTAAAAAACAATGCGGTTTTAATTGTAATTGAGCTTGTAAGTCTGGAACGGCTGGGCCGAGTTTTAGAAACGAAGTGGAGGGCGTTTAAAACGAGGTGCTACATGACCCCCCTTTTCATTTGAAAAAAGTTGCTAGTGCCCCCTTGACAGTAGGCCACGTAACAGAAAATATTTTCATGTCCCAAAAGTAGTTTAGAATATTACCCACTTTTATCACAATTTTGATCCGACTTCAATATCTTGTCCTATTCAAAGTTAGATGGAGAGAACTTTTAACACCGCACTGTATGGCAGACTGAGTTCACGACTTCAAACGCTTGACGACCACTTGTGAAAATAGCAAATAGCACACTGGTTTCATGCATAGAAATGCGTTATATCACACTAGTGTTGCAAAGTACTTTACAGCACTAGTGTTGCAAAGATACTTAACACTCGTGTGATATATTATGATGTCATTCTAAAAACTGCTATTGGTTTTGCAAGTGACATATTTATTATAGTGACAGTAAAAAAAACTTTTACTTACCTTAAACAGTAGAACCCAAATTAGCGAAAATCATCTTATTAACGTTAAGTTACTACACAGTATAAGCTTTCTTCTAATATTAAAAGAGTAATAATAAAATTTCCGAAAAAATAAAAACATAAACAAAAATAGACATAACCACAAAAACAACTTTCACTGACTGCTCGCTCAGTGGCACAGTGTTGTCAGGTAAGTAGATCAAATTAAAAATCTTCCTCCTACCTTTGAGCACGCACTTTATAGAGGCAGCCTTGCCGCTTGACCGTTCGACCTAAAGCGCCAGAGAAAAACTCCTATAGATCAAATTCCTTTCTCTCTGTCTTCGTGTACTCAAACAACTAGTTAAATCTTTTTTTTAATCCCTTAATTAAACCTGAGGGCTAATAACACACTTTATGAATCCACTTTCTTTTATCCATTCATAAATAGAATCAGACCCTTCCGACGTTGCTCAAATGCTTTCCATATTTCTGCATGGTATAACGGACGTTTAGTGAGTCGTTTTTCTTACTTTTAGGACTTTGGAGTCATGCATTTACAATTTTCATATTTTTTATACTTCTTTGCTCATTAATATGAGGAAAAAAATGTAATTTTTACTTAATTTTTACATGTGATGTTCTTGCTTCATTATTAACTCGTTTTACTCAATTTTGCACCCCACCCAGCACCCCCCTTTGACTCCCCGGTTCCGTAAGTTTGTTTACTGATATTAAAAAAAAAAAACGGAATATTTTGGATATACGCCACTTACGTTTTATTTAAAAGAGTGTCTAAAATATGTAAGTATCAATTAATAAAAACCCTTAAAATAGCAGAAAACCGTAACTATCTGGCTATGTTTGTAACGGAATCTTTGAGCCTAATTTTAACCAACTTCCAGCTATTCGATTTCTTTGAAACTTTGCACACGTATTGGGACCCATGACAATGCAATAATCTGCAAACAGTATCCCGTTATCCTGCTTTGGATCGCCAGGAAAAAGAAATTCCATTATATTATAAAAACAAAACATGGGTTGCCATCTGTTGGCAAAATTCCAAACTTTGCTACTCAATGGCGAAAAAATTTTTTAGTGGGTTGCCATCTGTTGGCAACATTCCAAACTTTGCTACTCTTGTTCACTAAAAATTTTTTCGCCATTTTGTCAAGAGTAGCAAAGTTAATTGATATAACGAACTAAAAAATGAAAAATAATTAATAGTTTAAAAAAACTAAAAAACACGCTTTTATATGCAACCGAACTAAAAATTAGAAAATAATTTTTCATTAAAAAAAATATTGTCATTTCATAGTAAAAAGCGTGGGGTGCTTAATATATTAAATGTTATAATTATTATATTTGCCAATATCTATGATGGAAAAGTTATGAAAAAATAGTAAAATGCACCCCACGCTTTTTACTATGAAATGACATATATTTTTTTAATGAAAAATTATTTTCTAATTTTTAGTTCGGTTGCATATAAAAGCGTGTTTTTAGTTTTTAAACTGAGGGCCTTCTTAAATTCCAAAATGATAAAAGTTATATAAAAATGCTTCTAGGTAGGTGATTTTCGATACAAAAATATTGTCAAAACGGTATGATCTAGCAAGTGAGGAAAAGTAGATATCACACTAGTGTTTGCAAAGTAAATATCACCCTAATGTTGCAAAGTTCTCAAGGTGTTTTTATTTTTCCTGCAGAGACAAACTTTATTTTTTTTGGTGAATAATTTGTGGTCGTAGGAAAAATAGTGTACAGTACTCGTGTGAAAATGGCTTTCTTACACTGGTAGGTTTGTCGCACTCGGCTAACGCCTCGTGTAACATTATTCCCCACTCGTGTGAAATTGGTCAGTTTCCACATTTGTAATGTAATACACTATTGCGTTGGGAAAAAAAGTCTTCACCTTTTTAAAACCCTAAACAAAATCACATTTATGCGTTTAAACTCTTATTTGGCCCCCCCATCCAATTTTGATACAGGGCTCCTCTAAGGCACGCTACAACCCTGATCAGCAGCAACCAGTAATTTTTGTAATTAAAAAAACGCTACACCATGCACAATTTTTGATTTTTAATAAAATAAATAATATCCAGAACAGCAAAAATAATGTCTTGTCTACATTTAATAAAGCACGTCTTTCATGACATTCTAAAGCAGCGCTTCATCCCAGATATGCGATTCGTCTCTTCTTGGTTCCCGCATCGCGTCGACGTTTGACAGGTGATTGACGGCTCCAAGCCACCGCCGGCGGATTCACGCTGACGTCGGTTTCCGCTTGGGTTTTGTTGTTTTAAGAGAAAAAGGTCAAGATTAGTACGTAATGCAATTGTCGGAAATTAGGACACTTGAAATAATAAAATGAAAGGCACTTTGAAGTTTTATTATTTTCTTTAAAATTTTGTTTTTTTTTTTTTAAATAATATACTAAGGTTGAAAAAAACCCTAAGGATGACTGTATGACCTGTTTAGTAGTGTTTAGTTAGAGAAATAAATTGCCAACTGCAAACTTTTATTAACTTATATAAGATATCATACAAGGGTGGCCCACCATATTCGACACGGTCTGTAGCTGGAACAAATGTCGTTTAAGATATTTTAACAAACACAATTTGGACTAAAGTCGTTTAAGAGCTTTTTTTTGACTGGCTTTAAATTTTTAGACAAATGTCGTTTTAAGATATTTTTGACAGATTTACACTTTGACTAGATGTCGTTTAAGTGACTTTCTTGACTAGGTTTGACTTTAATGACAAATGTCGTTTAAGATATTTTTGACAGATTCAATTTTTGACTAGATGTCGTTTAAAGAGGCGCTTCTTGACTAGGTTTAAATTTTGACAAATGTCGTTTAAGATATTTCTGACTGAGATTCAATTTTTGCGACTAGATGTCGTTTAAGGCTTTTTTGGCTAGGCCTAGGGTTTAAGACAAATGTCGTTTAAGATATTTTTGACAGATTCATTTTTTGACTAGATGTCGTTTAAGGCACTTTGACTAGGTTTAATTTATGACAAATGTCGTTTAAGCTATTTTTGACAGATTTACAATTTTTGACTAGATGTCGCTTAAGGCATTTTGACTGAGTTTTAATTTTTAGACAAATGTCGTTTAAGGCATTTTGACTGATACAATTTTAGACTAAATGTCGTTTAAGATATTTTTTAATAGTTTTAGGTTCTGACAGATGTCGTTTAAAGCGTACGTTTTGACTGATACAATTTTGAGACTAAATCGTCGTTTAAGGCTTCTTGATTGGTTTAAATTTCTGACAAAGCAGTGTCGTCAGTATATGTTCTTGACAAATATAATTTGAGTACGACAGATGTCGTTTAAGGCATTTGCAACTAGGTTTAATTTTTGACAAATGTCAATGTTTAAGCATATTTTTGACATATTTAACTTTTGACTAGATGTCGTTTAAGGCTTCTTTTGACTAGGTTTGCAATTTATGACAAATGTCAGCAAGCCTAGATACTTCTTGACATATTTAATTTTTGACCCAGTGTCGTTTAAGACATTTACGACTGATAATTTCAGAGACAAATGTCGTTAAAAATATTTTGACAAATGTCGTTTAAGATATTTTTGACAAATACGATTTTAGACTAAAGTCATTTAAGACTTTTTGATAGTTTAAATTTTGACAAATGTCGTTTAAGATATTTCTGACAAATATAATTTTAGACTAAAGTCGTTTAAGACTTTTAATAGGTTTAACTTTTGACAAATGTCGTTTAAGATATTTTTGACAAATACAATTTTAGACTAAAGTCGTTTAAGACTTTTTTGATAGGTTTAATTTTTGACAAATGTCGCTTCTGAAGATACTTTCTTGGACTGATATACAATTTGTAGACTAAACCCTGTCGTTTAAGACTCTTTTGATAGGTTTAAATTTTTGACAAATGTCGTTTCTAAGATACTTTTGACACAATATAACTTGAGACTAAAGTCGTTTAAGACTTTTTAATAGTTTAATTTTTGACAAATGTCGTTTAAGATATTTTGTGGAATGCAATTTTAGACAAAGTCGTTTAAGACTTTTTGACAAATAACATTTGAGACAAATGTCGTTTAAGCACAGTTTTAGTGTAAGGAGTATGATGCGTCCTCATATAGCCTCTCATACTCAAGTCAACCTCAATGTGCTAGTCGTACACCCTGCTTTTACTGATGAGGCTCTGACGAATACGGATATACTGGTTCCGCCCAGTATATTCTAATAGGCGTTTATAACGCCAATTTCAGTAGTTAGACGGTGAAGTAATATAGACGAACGAACTTTACACATCAAGGAGAAAAAATGTTCAATATACTTTCAAGAATTCTGCCTTTGGTGTCAAGACTTAAAACATTTTGTAAGAAGATGAAAATTTCGAAGAAACTCGGTGAAGTTTTATCAAAGCATTACGACCTGCTTTTAAGGTAACAACTTTAAACATCAGGGAAACAAAAATGTTTAAGAAATTTTTAATAATTATGTCTTTCACCAAGGAAATAAAACATTTTGTTAGGAAATATAAACTTCAAAAACACTACACACTTTAGAAAGCAAAAATATTTTAAAAACTTTTAAGAATTCAGCCGGTATAGTCGGAAAATTGACATATTTTTTGGAAAATGTAAACTGCGAATACTCACTTTAAACCGACCTCCCCTTCTTCCACCTTAGAAAACGAAACACTTTCTTAGAAAATGTAAACTTCGAAGCATTTCAGTAAAGTGTTATAGAAGAAATGCATGCTGCTTTCTAAGATAACGAATTTTACACATCAGGGAGCAAAAATGTTAAAGAAACTTTCAAGAATTATGCCTTCCACTTTAGATGTAAACTACAAAGAAGCTAAGTAAAGTATTATAGGAGAAATAGAACCTGCTTTTTCCAGATAACGAACTTTACACAGCAAGGAGCAAAAATGTTGAAGAAACTTTCAAGAATTATGCCTTTTACCTCAGATGTAAACTCAAAGAAGCTAAGTAAAGTATTACCACATACAAAGTGGTTTTATTTTTCACAAAAAAATAAATGTTTTTTTTTACGGAATTTGGTCAAGTTGCGCCCAGACTTGTAACAATTTGCGAAACATACATCCGCCATGTTCTTGAAACGACGTGAATTCCATCCATGTACACGTCCGCGCTAATTGGCGAGGTATGCAGCGTGGAGCGGCACGGTGAATTGTTGCAAGTCTGGACGTGACTTAAGAACTTACCTTTGTATGTCTTGTCGCTGGGCTTGTTATTTTAACTTTTTTCCATAGGACTTTTGTAGTTTTGCGGGAATTTGAAAAAAAAAACGTTTTTTACCCTTAAAATTCACTCCCTCCCACTTTCCAACATCAGATTGCTTGTAATTTATTTTTGTTATATTTCTACTTTTTGCAATGGGTTAACTTACCATATTCATTTTTTGGTGTCAAAATTACACCGGCACACAAAACAAAGTTTTCGTGCACCGGACGCGAACTATCTATATAAGGGCATGTTATTTGATCCCGCCGAATCCGAATTCTCTTAAGATAGTTTGACTGTACACACTCAATTTCGAGTAACCGAAAAAATGGGTAAAAATTTTCTGACGACCAGAAAAATCTAAAAGTTTTTGGAAGTAAAATACTTAAAACCTTGCGTTTTCAAATGTATTTCTATAGTTGTGTAAAACAAAACCTTACATCACAAAACAATAAAGAAAAACTTCTAATAATTTTTCCTCATTTTTTTAGGTTAATGGCACTGTCAACATGATTTGCAATAACTCTAAATTATGGGTACAAGCACTATTTAAATAAGACCGGTATTAATAATTCCCGAGCTTAATAAGGCAACTTGCAATAATTCTCTATTATAGAAATTGAAATGGACTATAGGAAATAAAAAGTCAACTTTTTAACAACTGATATTTTATTGTCTATAATGTGAAAACAAAAACAGTGTATAAATCGTTTGGATTTATAAAATAAATCTTATATATTATTATAATAGTTTTCTTATAGATTTAAGCAGCATTTCTATTTTACTAAAAACTTTCAAATATATAAAAACATCACATTACTGCAAATTAACTGGTTAAAAATTTAAAAAAAAATATGATAAAATACTTAACATCAGTACCTCTTTCCAAAACATTTATTTTTCCTCAAAAACGAAGAAAAATATATAATTTTCCTGAACAGGTAGTAAAAATTTTACTTTACAATTAAGGGGTCTAGTTCCAAAGTGTACAATATCCAATATTACTATAGCTTTGTTCGCGGGTCTAGTAATGAACCGATTCTGAACCAGAACCGAACTGGTTTAGAATTGTTTTAAAGCACATGTCTAGTTATTTATTAGTTCTGAATTTTTATTTACCGCGAACGATTTTCTACACAGCTGAGGATGTATTCTAACCTAGCCTTTTGGTTAGGATTTTTCATGGTTAAATTGGATACTATACAAAAAAAATTGAAACAAAAATGGTAATTGTTATACTGTCCAATGCCACTAGAGGTCTCTCGGAGGAAGGCGAGGAATTCCCTGCCTCCTCTCGTTTTTATCATAAGTATGTGTATTTAACTAAAGATAAAATTCAAACAACAAGAAATGGTAAAATCTTGTAATATTGTCTATATTTTTTAATTAAATCTTTATTTATTTTATTGCATACATACATTCATACGGAATACAATTAAAAATCCTTTGTTTATATACGCTCAGAATCAGAAAAATAAAAAAAAATATTCAACAGATATATTAACCCGCATAAAAAGTGGCAGAAACAAATAAACTGTAATACAACGGTTTATTTCTGTACCACAAAAACAGAAAACAGCTGACCATGTCGACAATACGCATGAAATTCCGAACTGAACTTTTAGTTCCAACAAAAATCCCAGGACTGGTAATCAGGTAACGAACCGGTAACGTCTGATTCCATTGTAACCCGCGAACACAGAACTGTTACTAAAAATTGAGAATTTTACTAACCGCGAACGCTGCTTTTTTACTGCGCATGCGAATAATCCCAGAACCGGTTCAGAATCGAATCCGCGAACAAAGCTTAAAAATTGCCAAGAAACCAACAAACTGAATTTAACGCATTTTTTCTTAAGTTTAAATACTGTATTGTGGATGTAGTCATGGCCTAAAAAAATTATGTATTTAAATTTTGGTCTAATAAATACATAGAGGATGGAGATGATACACTTTGGAACTAGAGCCCTCATTTGCTGTATTCCTTTTATGCTCCAGAACCGCCTGGAACGACACCGTAAGTATTCCTTTTACAATTTTTGACATTTTTTTCATGTCGTAGAACCGTTCTTGACACAATTGACAGTTCGGAGAACGGTTCAGAACGGTTCTACAAGGTAAAAGGAATACACTAATTTGTACCATATTGTTTAACGTAACAGATGTTAAAATATTTTGTCATTTAAGGTAATTTTTAACCAGTGAGAATTACTAAATTATACTAGATCTCATTTTATTTTTATTCTACTTGTCATTGCAAGAATATTCTTCTTAAAACTAAAAAATGCACATAGGTACTGATATTATCAAAAATCTAAATCATTCGGAAAAAGCATTACAGGCTTTAGTTACGTGTAAAAAAATCCCAGTTTTTCTAAAACTTATGAAAAACTATTTAATATTATTAATTTCTTAGAGGTAAAATTTGCACGATATTAGGTATTAAATTATGACCTTTAAAGAAAATTACATTTAAAAGATAAGCTTAAGAATATTTGCTAATAATTTTATTTCAAAAAATATCAGGGTAATTAAATTATTTTTGGTTTTTATTTTTATTGTTTCTAGCAAAGTCAAGGTTTTTTTTGAAATTGTACTTTTTGTTAAGAGATAACAAAATGCGATTACTGATTTTAAAACTACGAAACCATCTGAACAAACTGATATTTTTAATTATTTTTTATCATTAAAGATAAAAATTTTTAGGGAGATGTAAAATTATAATTTTACACCCGATCCAAAATTATTATTGTCTTATTAAAAAATTTGTATTTTCCTTTAGAATAAAGACATTAATTTAAATGAAAAATGAAATGTTAAGAAAAGATAAGGCCCTTAAAATCCAATACACTGCTAAAAAATTGTGAAGTTAAATTATTATTAAAATTTGGGCGAAATATAATATTTGGCTCTACCCTGTATAATACGTAATTCTATAAAACTTTTGCAATCCCCATTTTAAATAATATTTTTGATGGAAGAAGCTACAACTGAACCAAAAGATATTTAAAATCTGTTAAAAACCCAAAAAGTTATTTAAAATTAAATTTGATCAAAATTTTGTGTGTCCGATTTTTTTGTCCAGCAGTATACTTTTAGAACTAAAACCTGTTATACTATCCGAATTCACTAAGCATAAAACTGACTAAACGCTGACAATGCACGTCAAAATAGACTACAATTGAGTCAACAAAAGTGTAACCTAATTCTTAAATTAAGTATATTTATCTAAATAATATTTAAACAATATTTAACTAAATTTTACCTATATAACTAGTCACTTTCTTAAAGTATTTGACTAAAATATTGATATCACTAAATTATAAATTATTTCTAGACTTATTGCACGTACATAGCTAATTTTTGAGCGGTTTATTTTAATTTCTATATACGCATAATGGTCATTTTTCGTCTATCTTGGATGCAAACAGAGAAAATTTGTAAAATATTCACTTGTAATACCACTATTGCTAAATTTATTTTCTGAATTTTTTCAAGGCCACGAATATTTTAAAAATTATTCCGAGCCGCAAGCCAGGGAGAAATTTTCTTAAAATATTCGTGGCCAGAAAAGTTTCCCGGAATAATTTAAGCACGTGTGGTATTCGGTAGAGAAAATTTCACACCAAGTTTGTGTTAAATAATATTCTTTTAAATTAATATTTCTAACTTTGACACGACTTTAAAATTTTACTATAAAATAAATATTTTCCATTTTACCAATTGTAGTTGCAAATATATGTAATTTTAGAGCTTATCACTGTTTATTCTTATGTAGTTTATATTTTAATTTTTAGACCTATACCTTGCTTTCGTTTGATCTTCACTTATCTCTAGTACTACAGTCTTATGATTTTATTTTACTAACTGTAGTTGTATAAAATTGTCAATTAGGGTCTTAAAACCTTACATTATTTTATATTATGTTATATCTGAAATACTGCAACTGGTACAAAATAACATTTTCTTTAATTATGTATGTGAATGACAGACATGACGTTAAAACGAATTCAATGATTATGTCAAAAAATGTCCACTATAATTCGCTTCAGTGTACCCCAGGCAGGAGAAGAAAATTTCCGATAAATACTTGTGTTGTCATGGTAATGCAACCATAACTACACATTGGATTGGTCAAAAACAGTGGTGTGGAATTTTCAAAGCTATAAAGGGTTTGACAAATTTGAGCAACTAAATAAAACATTAATTGTGCAACTTTTTTAAATGATTTCGTCACCTCCTGTTGTTCTAAGTACCACAATTATTTAGCGTTTAACAAATTTTAATTTAAAAGTTTGCTTGATACATAAAATTTTTTTATACGGCTTATAAAACAAAAAATTCTGTGCTTCTCTCTAATTTCTTACTAGATTGAACTCGTCGAATTTTGACGGGTTATTACCGCATTCACCATTCTGTGGAGAAAATTTAATTGTTCTGTACAGTTTTGCCAATGTGACATAATAAGATTAATTAATTTAATTATATGTATATACAGGGTGTCTCAACTCTATTTATACAGCAAATTACTTCGCCCCTGTACAAGATACAAAAATAAATATAAGATAAAAAAATGTTTATTTGAATACACTCTTTTTCCTGACAGTACTAGTTAATATACATTCTCGAAAACATAATTTTTATTGTCAAGTTGGTTTTTTTAATGGAACACCCTATATATTTTAACAAATTTTGACTTTATAATAAATTCTACATCAAAAATATATAACACACTATACGTCAATTATTGCTGTTTTTGAGATATCAGCAGTGTGTTAATATATTTATTAACGGCCAAAAGTGAAGAAAGAAAATAGTATTTTGGTTCTAATTATTTTTAAATAACTCTTTCACTGTCAAAGTGACAAAACATAAAATAAAAATTTTGAGAACTAATAATAAATAAGTCAGCTATTCAGTTTATTTTAGATACATACTTACAAACCCAACTTAAAAACCCGCTATTATAGACGTAGTGTTGGTTTTTAATGTAATTCGGTAAACAGGTGTCCAAAATAAACTAAATTTCTGAAATACCTATTAGTAGTCCTTACAATAAAAGGTAATTTTTTAGCTGTTATTATATTATTTGTCTATATGACAGTGACAGATTTATTTAAAAATAATTAGAACCAAAACATTACTTTCTTTCTTTACTTTCTAATTGTTAATAGCCTAGTTTACACCGGGAGAACCAAATTTTTAGTTCGAGGTCTAAATGACGTCACGCGTACTTTATTCACGGTGTAAACACTTGAGTATTAAAATTTGCTACTCCAATTCAGTCCTTCTCAAATGGGGGTGACCAAATATGATTTTCCTTGGTGTAAACACGTCGGACTTTTTTAGTGGACCAAAATGACAGCCTTGATCTTTGACAGTGCGCATTTCGATGAAAAAGACGTTGAATTTCGGTCTTAACCTAATAATTTTGTTGTTTGTTTATATTTTTTAAAATTTTGTTGATATTTAACCAAAACTGTTTGCGTATTCTTTTTTCATATGGAATTTAAAAGCGATACAGTTTTAAAAGATAAAAAACGAGGTTAGGTTCTGGTCATATGCTCAGCTGTCATTTTGGTACTAGGATTAAACGTGAATTAAATTGATCCATAAACTAAGTTGGTGTAAACACTAGTGAACTAACAAAAATAAGTCCTAGGTTTGGTCCACGGATCTAATTGGTCCTCGCGGTGTAAACTAGGCTAATGAGTATATCAACATACTGCTGATATCTCAACAACCAGCACTAATTGACGTATAGTGGGTTTTATATTTTTGATGTAGAATTTCATACAGATTCCAAAATTTGTAATAATATATAGGGTGTTTCATTTAAAAAAATCTACTTGCCAATAAACATCATGCTTTTGAGACACCTTGTATAATAACTAGAACTATCACTAAAAAGAGTGTATCCGAATAAACATTTTCTAATTCAAGTTTATTTTTGTATCTTGTACAGGGGCGAAGTTATTTGGTGTATAAATAGAGTTGTATATTTTTTAAAATTAAAATAAATTTCTCCAGTTTGTATCCAAGATGGCCGACCAATAAGTCTCGCATATAAACGTGTAAATCTCTTTTTTTTAGAATATTTTTTGTATTTTTTACAAAAAGAGCACACAACTAAATTATTTATTAGGTATAAGGCAAGTTCAATCGTGTATGCCCCTATTAGGTATTAAAACTACTGTTTGTTTTAAGGGCAACAACACCGCTTACAGGCAGACTTTACAAAAAGGATAAAAAAGTATTTGGTTTAATTAAAAAATCTCATAGTGTTGTCAAAAAACATATTAAATAATAATCTTCATGTATTTGCACTCTTTTATCTGAACATGTTTTTAAAATCAAAAACTGCTTAACCTGCTTTTATACTTCTACGTTAAAGTTAATAAAAAACTTGTTGAAAATTGGCATCCAAATAGAAATATATCATTAAAAATTAAATAAAAAAGGTGTGGCGTTTTTTTTCGACTTACTCAATGTTATTTAGAATATCAAATCAATGGACCAGGTTTCACAAAACAAGCTTTAAAATTTTTACCTACACTTTACAAAAAATTACATCACAAATGTTTGCATATATATATACTTAACTGTAAATATACAACTATAATATTCTTATAATATTTTTAAAAAATATATAAAAGAATAAAAAAGCGAGGCTATATATTAACTTTTTTCAAGAGCTAACTATAATAATTTTTAATTATGTATTGATAACAAACATTGTACGCAAAAGTAATATAAATAAAAGGTTCTGTTTTTACATAGTTTTTTTTTACCTGGAAAAAACATTTTGAGAAACTTATTTTTAAAGTGAATTTTTTACAAACCCGTTGTTTTAAATGTATTTTGTAAAATAAAAAATTATATAGTACATGTCGCCAAATAAATATTAAAAATTTGAAAAACAACAGGTAACTCTTGAAAAGATGCATACTTAACACCTTATGCTACATGGAAGACTTACTAATTTTGTCGTTTTACTAAATGATATCTACATCAATAAAAACTAAATGACCATCTATAACATACGTCAAAAGTAATAATCTATGTATCTAAGCAAAAATAAATTGATAATAAAACGGTGTAATGATGTAAACAAATAAATTTTTAAGATAATTATATGCATTAAAGATATTGTGAGAGCATCCAAGTGAGTATTTTGGCCGGTTCATTTTGCACCACCCCTTCCTCCTGCCACAGATTAACCCATCACCTTTCATTGGCTTCCCCCACCCCAATCCCTGATCGACCCACCCCTGAAGCTCTCTAATTGGTCGATTCCTACTCCTGAAATTATCCAATTGGATAACCCACTATTGAAGGGTGGAGCTTATGACTGAATAAAATTCTCCTTCTGCTAATTTACTTCTCTTTCCTTGCAATAGAGGAAGTGGATTAATTAGATAATTTAATTTAGTTATAAGTTGCATCTTGTAACAGTAGAGGAGTATAATTATACAATTTTAAATGTACGGATCGACCAATTAAAAAGCCTCAAAGGTAAGGTTAATCAGGGGTGAAAAGTGGGGGTAGCCAATCAAAAATGAGCGGGGGAAACTAACCAATCGATGAGCTTGAGAGGCGGGTCAAGTCGTGGTGGAAGAGGAAGGGTAACCAATCCAAAGGGATGTTGTAAACTCGCCAACTATACCTATTTATCCATCAGATATACGCTGGTTATGTTTAACACTGGATTTATTTTTGGTATTACAAATATGAAAACAAGAAATTAAAATATAGACCGTGTTACTGATTTTGTTTGGTTGTCTAATAAACCTAATACACACAATAAGGTTGAAGAAAATAATGTTCTTTATAACTTCGTAACTTTAGTCATTTAAACAAATAAAAACATCTTTATTTTTAACATGTATAAAATCTCGCTATTAATTGGAAAGTTAAAAAAAGTACGGATGCTCAAAAATATTTCATGTGGCAAGTCAGAATAAAACGCAGATTTATTACAAATGAATGTATAAAATTTAAATATAGTTCATGACTTTAAATATGATTTAAATATTAAATCAACTTTTTAAAGGAAATACCCAAATTCTATTAAATTTATTTCTTTTTCGGGTTATGCGATAAAGAATTGCAACAATTTTGATAGTAATTCAAAATAAACAAAAAAAAAAAAAAAAAGAATAATAAACTAAACTAGACATAGCAGATTAAAGTGTTCAGAATATTTTTATTTTAATATTAGCAAGTCATTTTTAAATTGACATTTCTATTTTAATAATAAATCTTTCTATAAATTGACTATAAAATAAAGTAACAAAAATCTGAGAAACAAAAATAGGTTACAATAACAGTAACAAAGAAATATATTAAGATTTAATATATAAATTAAATATTGTTATATAATCTTTATTTTATTTTTAAGTAGAAATTGTATCTGATATGTATGTAATATTATTTTTATTATTTTTTTAATACATACTTTGTATGTATGTACGCATGAAGTAAACATATTATGATAAACATCATTTTTCTTAGTTATAGGAAAGAAAACTGGCCTAAAATATACGTAAATGAAAATAAACCCTTAAATAAAAGGTTTATCTTTAACAGATATTAAAAGTAAAAATGGAGTCAGATAAATAAAATCTATGTTTAACATAAAAATCCTGTTTAGAACAGTATTTGCCAGCTAATAACTTATTGGAATTATATTATATATATTCCTTAATCTAAGAATAAAGGAGTGCAAACCAGTAAATTAAACCAGAAAAATTAACAGCCGCTGGTTTGATCCTGGTTTGAACGAATGTTATAAACCACCAAATGTAAGTTATATGTAAATTTAACAGCTTATAGGTCTTGGACTGGCATCTAGTAGTCTGGCATCGATGGGTGGCAAATTTTTGAAGTGCAGCTGCTGTCATTGGTGGAGGAAGGCCCAGACATTCTGGTTGAATCTAAAAATTATAAAACTATTACTATGATAAAGTGATGGCATCCGTCATTAATAAGTTATTGGCAAAAAATGCGTTTAAGATGATGGCATCCATCATTAATAAGTTATTGGGAAAAAGACACGAAAGTGGGCAAATGCAGATACTCCCACAGCAGCCACACGTCTTATTGACGAAAATTGTCATTGTCATTGTGTAAAAGCTAAAATGATGCGATATTTTATTTGAAAATTAAAATAGGAAAAAACTCCTTACTGCATGCAATTTTCCTTGCAATGCAAAGTACCATCTCTCGGAACACTGTCCAACTTGGAGATGCAGATTTTTACACTAGCCGAAGATATTTTTCAAAGCTAAGTGAGATCACCTAGCGCAGACCGCTTCACGGACTGTGAAGTCGGTGTTGTGCATTAACACGTTTTTAAAACTTGTAATAAAGTTTTAAACAAAATGTTTACAGCTCCTAACAGTCTACTTGAATATACACGCCTTCTCGACTAGGCCATCACCAATTAATCACACAACACACAACTTATTAGGTAATGAATACATTTAATTATGTTCTATTAAAAAACCTCTTTCTTTTTTAAAAAGTTGAAACTAAAAAGCTAGAAAACCACGGTAGAAAACAAATGCACAAAGCGGCTCTCGGTCAGAAATTAACGTAGCTAATTTTACTGCATCATTTTGCCTTTTTTATTCGCTCCTAAAATACATAACAAACATTTTGTTTGACCTCAATTTCTATTTGCATTGATTTTTTAACAAATAAAATGTTATGAAAAAGGCCATTTCCTTTTAAATTATGTAAAAAAAAACATAAAATAATGTTGTTTAGCTCATCATTATAAATAAAACAGATCAAAAAATTGCTTAATGCTAGTTAAATACCAATGTTATTAATATGGTTTAAAAAGTATGAATATGCGTTGAAGGTTTGCCTTCAAAAATCCAATATTTATTTGCCTGCAAACAAAAACGCGTGCTTTATTTAATCAGGATTGGTATGCCGCCATTTTGTATGCTGCCGGCAATTCGCCTGCATGTAAAATGTGCTGGCAACAAGTGTTTATTTAGGGCTGACTTTAATGCGTATAAGATATTGGCATAATATTGCCACCAATTGCCAATGCTTACCATCAATGCCAATATGAAAATGTACACATGCCGGCAAAGTAGTGTTTGAGAAGTCAAAATAAAAATAGATTTATCCGACCCATCCGAATGTAAATGTATTTTCATAAATTTGCTTCTTGTTGTGAATAAGGACAATTTTTGCAATATAGTCATTTTAATACTTTATCATATTTTAAACCTATAACTTACCATTTGAGGTGGCTGTTGGATCTGTTGCCCTTGTCCTTGATGCGGTGGCCCTGGAGGTCCCAAAGGTGGACCTGGTGGGCCTTGCATATAATACCCTGTAGGAGACACTGGTGGGCTAGGATACAATGGCCAGTAGAATATTGGGGCATGTAGATACTGTCCTGGCGGCAAGGGAGCTGTAGCAAAAGGAATTGGAGCGAAACCTGCTGGCGGGAACTTCAAACCAGTTGGAGGTGGCAGCATGGTTCCTCCTAATTAAAAAGGCCACAATAAATATTTTTAAATTCTTTTGTCGAAAGCTAAATTATTTATTTATTTATTAATTTATTATTAAATATGTGTTAAAAGTTAGGTTAAATTATAAACATTGGTTTAATTTATTATCAGTCATGGATGAAAAAATATTTTGTCTTTAAAGTAAAATAATCGTACTTATTTTCTATTAGTAAAAAGTAAAGTAGTCCGGTCAAATAAGGCCTAAACATAGGTGTGAAGTTACTAAAATTCCCATTAAGCTAAAAATAAACAAAATTGTTCACAACTAAAAACAAAACGTCAGGCAAAGGTCAAAAAATAAGTTTTTTTAAATTTCTTAAAAACTGTAAGTGTATCGCATATTTACCAACACAAAATTGTAGATCATAAAATTATCTACATATTACATTTTCGGATTCTGCACCAGATTCTTAGCATATTTTATGTATTACCATAGAGTAAGGAAATTATAAGAGTTATCATGGAATAGCCGATTTAAGGACAGGTCATGCGAAAACTCCCAATATAATTTTATTCGTTTCTCGTTGAAATACCACCAGTTAGTCATCATTTCAGTAAGCTTACGTGTCTGCCCCACCGCTGATGTTACACGAGGCGAAAGCTTCGACCGACGCATTTAAAGTGTAAACTGGAAAATGACAAGCCTGCCGCAAAAGCGGTACGAAAATTTTAGCATGCCATGGTTTCTCTTATCCGTAGGTATGTTACTTTATGGTTTTACGTCCTATACCTTAAGTTTAAGCGTTTTTGACATATTAAAATTAATTTGTCAAAAAATGACGTTTGCAGACCCAAAAATAGTTAGGTCTTAAATTTTTCTATACAAAATCCCTTATTATTTAATTTGGTATAAAAATCTTGTTTAACAATGAAATATAATGTTAATACAGGGTGTTTAAAAAATAAGATTAAAAATTAAATTGAAAAAATTATTAAAAGTTTTTTTTTATTGGAAACCCACAAATTTTTATTTTATTTAGCATTAAAAATAAGAGTAAGTTTGTAAAAAGGTGTCTAAATCTAAAAGTTTTAGTTTTCGAGATATTTTTAATCAATATCCCAGAAATGGTCGTATTTAGGAAAAAATTATTAATACCTTTTTGTAGATAATTTTATGATCTACAATTTTTGTAGGGGGTAATTATGCAATAAAACTAACCTTTTGAAGAAATTTGCGAAGAACTCATTTTTTTGACCTTTGACCTTGAGTCATTTTTTTTGCACCGGCCGGAATGATGGGGAGTTGTGACAATTTGTTTTTAGTTATGTTATGAACAATTTTATTTATTTTTCAGCTTGATGGGAATTTAGTAACTTCGAATGTCCAAACTGACCGGACTAAAGTCTAATACAACTTCCAGTAAAACCTAAAACCTAACAACGGATATGAATAAATTATTCTTTTTCCAAAAATGTACAGAACTAAATACCACTATGTTATAAATTAAGTAGAGTTATTTATTGCCTCAAATATCTACAAATAAAATAACCTATAGATACCACAAATAGGGCACCAATAAGTAAACCAATTATTGTTAAACACAGCATTATTTATGGAACATTCTTTGAATGAAAAATGACTGATAAAAATGAATCATGCCCTTAGTTAAGTCTTTTGTTCCGTTTCTAAAGGGTATTTAAAAATGGTTATTGCTTTAAAAAACTCGTTAACTTATTTGAGACAAGATCACAGTGTTTCAAACATGGAATAAAGGGATTAAAAAAACAACACTAAGATTTGACTCTAGTCGAGAAGTAAGGTTTCTGCGAGATTCAGATAAAAAACTAAAAGGGGGATTTTTTAATAGCCAGGGACCTAATAATTCTGGTAATTTTCTAGAAAATGGGAGCAACTCGATTTTGACGAAATTTGGTATACAGGGTTTTTGAGGCGCTGATCACGAATCTGAAAGAATTATTTGGCGGAAACGTTTCGTTCTCGAGATATCCATCATCAAAGTTGATATTTAGACTAACCTTATTTTCACTATATTCCCCCTTCTTTTGCACACAATTCTTGATTTAAAAGCTAAAGTGTCACACAATATGATTTTCACCTTTTAAAACCCCGTTTTTCTACGTTTTTACATTATTTTTGAATAAAATTGCATTGAGCTTTTCTTTGATAATCCGGCAACCATACATACACATAAGAGACACCATGGCAAACTGGGATTAAAATGATTCAAAGTATGGCTATGCAGTTTAATGCAAAAATAATGTAAAAGCCGTAGAAAAACGGGGTTTAAGTGAAAAGCAATGAAGACGCGCAGCAAATCAACTGTGCAAGAAATACGGTGAGTAAGCAGTTCAAATTTGAACGATGATGGTTGTCGAGAACAGTTCAGATTAAACACTGCTTCCGCTCTCTAGGCTGTCCCATTTTCAGTACACTCAATTAAACACTCTGGACAAAAAAAAGGACAAAAAATGTTTGTTAAAATTTAATTTTAAATAACGTTTTAGTTTTTGGCCGATTATAATTATTGTTTTGTCAGTGGTAGCCCTTTTCCATTAAGATTATTATTTAATATGGGTATTGCTAAGTTTTTAAAATTAGGTGTTATACAGGGAAAAGCCAAATGTTGTATTTTTGAGCCAAATTTTCAGACACCCTGTGAAGTCACAATTTTTACCAGCCCCGTCTTTTGTGAGCACCTACTTTGTTTATATCAAGTCTATCTATTCTAAAAGAAAACACACATTTTTAAAAAAGGCAATGAAGTTATAGTGTAGTTAGACTTTTACACCTTTCTAATTTTTTATTTTTATGATAAAATACGAATAGTTTGTTAAGTTGGTTTCATCTTTATTAGTAATCGGCTTTTGTTATCTCTTAAGATATACAGGGCACAAAAAAATAACCTTTTATATGCAACCGAACTAAAAATTAGAAAATAATTTTTCATTACAAAGAGTTTGTCACTTCAGAGTAAAAAGCGTAAGTGCATTTTACTATTTTTTCATAACTTTTCCTCATAGATATTTGCAAATAGAATAATTATAACATTTAATATATTAAGCACCCCACGCTTTTATTCTGAAGTGACAAACTCTTTTGTAATGAAAATTATTTTCTAATTTTTAGTTCGGTTGCATATAAAAGCGTGTTTTTTAGTTTTTTTAAACTATTATTTATTTTTCATTTTTTAGTTCGATATATCAATTAGTTTTTTAAAAATAAATGCTCCAGTTTATTCACTAAAAAATTCCTTCGCCATTTTGTCAAGAGACACAGAGGATCTGTAAAGGAATTTATTTATCCTGGCGGTCCTAATCAGGATAACGGGATACTGTTTTTAAATTATTGCATTGTCATCGGTCCTTGATACGTGCAAAGTTTCAAAGAAATTGAATCGCTGGAAGTTGGTAAAAATTAGGCTCAAAGATTCCGTTACATAGATAGATAGATAGATAGATAGATAGATAGATAGATAGATAGATAGATACAACCCAAGCTAATAAAAGTAGAATAGAGATATCGATATAAATTAAAAACAGAAATGTTAAAAAAGATGAAGCTATAAAATCCAATACACTGGTAAAAAAATGTGACGTTAAATTATTCCACAGGGTGTTCGAAAATTTGGGTCAAAATGCATTGGGCTCTTCCCTTTATAACACCCAAACCTATACAACTTTTGCCATTCCCATATTAAATAATAATCCTAATGAAAGTAGCTACAACTAAACCAAAAGTTAATTAAAATCTGTCAAAAAACCAAAAAGTTTTATGGGATTTAATTTAAAGAAAAATTTGATTGTCCAGTTTTTTACCAGTAGTGTATATTAAAAAAGGCGTTTCCGTTTTCTAGCTAAAAGAATATTCAAACTAGGTGAAATTTGAAAAAAAACCATAAAGAAGGAGAAAATTCCAGTAGGACATGTCCCAAACCCTCGGAATTGTAGCTTCATTATTTATAATTTTAATTTAACGTAAAAAATTGGGTTCCGCGCGCCGAACCAAATTTTCAACGTTAAATTAAAATTATAAATAATGGAGCTACAAATCTGGGAGCTGGGTCATGTAAATGTTCTGGCCAGCAGAAAAGATGCCACGGCATCACCACTTCTGTCTCACTTTCAATTATTCTTCTTTTTGTTGCTCACACACTATGTAAACGATGCGTTTAGACAGCGATAGTTGATTGCCGTCTTTATTTGTATGACGCTTGTGGCATCTTTGTAAATGGTTTTTTTATCTTTGGACAATCCACGAAGGCTGAAAGCCTAAATACTAACGTACCGTGGGTGTCTTAAGCAGGATAACAGGAAGTTTGTTAACACGGGACTTAAAAACTTGAAGATTTGGGGGCGAAGGAAAGACCTCCGCTGGCAGTAGGTTCCACAGTCTAGAAACTCTAGGGATAAAAGAACGAACGAAATGGGAAGTTCGGGGCCTGTCCAATTGAACTGTATAGGGATGCCTACGCGCGGCAACACGAGTTTCTCTGTTAGGAGCTGCAAGAGGAGGGACTATACTGGATAATTTGTCGGAGCAGAAGCCGTAAAAGTAACTATAGAAGAGCGATAGATCTCCCACAACTCGACGATGGGCAAGAGAAGGAAGTCTTTAAGTAAGTAAAGGATCATTAATAAGACGAACAGCAATTCTTTGAATGGCATCAAATCTACTGAAAGTTTATCCTCTTTTTCAAAAAACGTCACCTAGATTCAATATGTTTTTTACAATACGAAGACGCCCTTTACTTCTTTTCGTTTTTTATTTATAAAAATTTCAATAAGTGCCGGATTATTAAAAAATCCCCTTATACAGATTTTTTTTTTCTGAATACAAAATACCATTAAGCTAATTTTTTACAATTATTTTTCGCGAAAACTCACTTCTCGATCAGACTATACGGTTTAATAACATTGGAAATAAAAATAAAAAGGTTAAAATACAATGCAATTAAAAGTCAAGTACATCTTTTCAGAAAAATGTAAGATGTAAAAGTTATTTAGAATCGTTTCATAAAACTTTTAGTATCTGGTTTAAATATTATGAATATGATGAAAGGTAGCAACATTTGCTAATAAACCTAATATGCTGAAACCACCAAATAGCAATTTTTGTTCTCAAATAAGTTAAGATACATTTTACGATGCACTGGAAAATGATTAAACTAAACATAAAAACACTTTGATATATAGAGAAACACAAGACGACTATTACAATTATAATAAATAAATATTTAAAAATTATAGGCTCTTATTAATTTTACTACTTTAAAAATTAAAGAAACTATTTGATCTGTCAGTTCAGAATAGCAATGCCAAACTTTTGTCAATGCGTGAAAAAGTGTATAATATTTTGCATGTTGCCAAAACTCTTGCTTTTTATAAAGCTAGGTGTAATTTAGAACCAATCTATACGACCTAAAATATTAGCCTTTATTCATATTTGCTTGCAAATGGACTGTTCAATTAAATACCCACTTTTTACTTTAAAAAAAAAAATGTATTGTAGTAAATTTTTGGACTTTGTTGTGTCAATTGTTTGGGGAACAAAACCCAAAGTATTACTTCTTTTTAAATCCTGCGAACAGTTAGGTAAATAAAAAAATTAGAGAAATTCTCTTATATGTTCCAATTTTTATTTCAAAAAATCTACACCTCCTGAAGTACCTCAGCCATATCCATAGCAAACTTTAAATAACTTAAATTTGGATTATAAATATTTGCTACTATTTTATACTATACGTCGCCCTTAGCATGGTTAGACCTCGCAATAACAAAATTCTCTATATATCAATAAGTGTACATGGTTAAAAAAAGTTTTTATTTTCATCTGAAAACGCACCTAGAGAAATTAAAATATTAAATGAATTGTTTTTTTTTAATTAAAATCGCGTATTCTAAATAATTATTCATCAGATGAAAACAAAAACTTGCCTAGTTTTATTAAAAGTGTGTTTTTCTCGCAATATCTAACGAAATTAAATGATACTTACAAGAAAAATGTGTTAAAAGGTATCTAAAAGGTAACTTAAAATTAATAGTAAGTAAATAAAGAAACTCACCACAAGGTAGCAGAGTATTTAAAACCACCGATCCACCACACCTATTTCGACGGGTAGCAGCAGACACCACGAACGATATAGTCCTTAACCCTTGGGATTCACCAAATAGTCAACTATAGCCCATTAAAAATGGTACGGGACATTGCTCGTTTTTATTTTATTTGTGCACATGTAAAAATGTATACATTTTGTATATTTATCGCAATGGATTCGTTATATTTCGTACTTAGATGGTACCTTTATATTTTATTATATTGTGTGATTCATTAAGTGTACAGGGCCGTATTTTTGAACTCCCCTGTACTTTTTAAAAACGAATATAGCCATTTCGTGTATTGTTTTCCGTGGAATATAATAATCTAATCAGAAAAAACATTTGAAACAAAACAAAATAGTGAGCACAGCACGAGTGACGTGTATTTTAAATGGATAGAGATTTTCACGAGAAATTCTGTGATATAGGGTTTATTTCCTGAGGTTCTGATGCAATTAAATAATAACTGCATTATAAACCTGGCTGCCACAGGTCACAGGTGCTTATTTGTCAAAGTCAAGAATTTTTAAAATACAGTTTATTACTTTTTGGATTTAAAAATAGATATATTATATCATTTTTAGCATATAATATAATTTAAAGCCTTTCTTCTGATGAAAACCTCATTATAAAACATGTAACGGAATCTTTGAGCCTAATTTTAACCAACTTCCAGCTATTCGATTTTTTGAAACTTTGCACACGTATTAAGGACCAATGACAATGCAATAATCTGCAAACAGTATCCCTTTATCTTTTTTTGATCGCCAGGAAAAAAAATTCCATTATATTATAAAAACAACACCTAGGTTGCCATCTGTTGGCAACATTTCAAACTTTGCTATTAAATGAAGAAGAAATTTTTTAGTGGGTTGCAATTTGTTGGCAACGGTCCAAACATTGCCTGGATTCCATCTGTTGGCAAAATTTCAAACTTTGCTACTTAATGAAGAAGAAATTTTAGTGAGTTGCAATCTGTTGGAAAAATTTTAAAATTTGCTACCATTGTCATTTCATAGCTGGTTATTTCTTTTGCTGCTTAATTAAATAGTATGTTCAATTTACTGTTATATTAAGAATTTTGTGCAATATAACGAACTAAAAATGAAAAATAATTAATAGTTTAAAAACTAAAAAACACGCTTTTATATGCAGCCGAGACTAAAAATTAGAAAAGAATTTTTTCATTAAAAAAAATATTGTCACTTCATAGTAAAAAGCGTGGGGTGCATTTTACTATTTTTCATAACTTTTCCATCATAGATATTGGCAAATATAATAATTATAACATTTAATATATTAAGCACCCCACGCTTTTTACTATGAAGTGACAATATTTATTTTAATGAAAAATTATTTTCTAATTTTTTTAGTTCGGTTGCATATAAAAGCGTGTTTTTTTTAGTTTTTTTAAACGACAGCATATGAAAGTCGTTAAAAAAAAGTGTCAGAAAGTAATTTTATACCTTGTCAAGATTTGTGAGACAGTTTTATAATGAGGTTTTCATCAGAAGAACGGCTTTTAAATTATATTATATGCTTAAAATGATATAATATTTTTATTTCTAAACCCAAAAAGTAATAAAGGTATTTTTAAAATTTTTGACTTTAACAAATAAGCACCTGTGACCTGTGGCAGCCAGGAGTTTTCAGGTGAAACTATCCTTATAGCATAATGTAGTTTTTAATTAACTGCATAAGAACCTCAGGAAATAAACCCAGCATCCCCGTATCACCGAATTCCTCGCGAAAACACCCTCGTGATTTAAAAATAAACGGGAGGGGGGGTAAAAACAAGTTAATCGTGCTTTAACTCTTTTGTTTATGTTTCAAATGTTTTTGATTGGATTATTAAATTCTACAGGAAAAAAATACACCAAATGCCTATATTCGCATTTTAAAAAAGTACAGGGAAGTTCAAAAATAGGGCTCTGTTGACTTTAAAATAAATAACCCTGTACAACAAATGGCAAACTTTTTGTAATTTATCAGAAAAGTTTATTCGAAATAAAATTGTGTCCAAAACCATATTAACAGTAGTTAGTTTGTTAAAAGTCCATGATCTACAAGGTGAGTGAAAAAAAAACTAAAAACTACTTACTAAGAGTAAAGTACCCTTATTTTAAAAAATATAACAAATATTTAAAAAATCTATTAATAAAAGTACGTCTATATACCAAGTCATGGCTACCTATTTGGTTTTTTGCTTATTTTTTGTTGAAAATATTGAATTATTTGTAAGAATTAGATATATTGTACGTTAAAATAAAAATAAACTTTTACATGCATCATTATTAACAAACTATATTCCTCGTTTAAGAGAATATGGGTGTTATTCTAGGATTCTGTTTATTATCCCTACAATAAACTAAAATATAATAATTTATGTTGTTGCTTAGATAAAAAAAAATCTTCGTAAATTCTACAAATATTTAAATAAAAAGTAGAAAATAAGAATACCAAAAATATGTATTATACCGAGGCAATTCAAATTTTTTGGAAATAAAACATTAAAATTTTTAATAGGATGCCATGATTTAATACTTAATCTTAACTTTTCAATACAAATAACTCATCTTCATTAACATTTTGTTTTATTTTTTAGAATAGGGGTACTTTAGGTAATTTTTAGTTGTTTTTTACTTACCCTGTGTCTCTTTGGACTTTAAATAAAACTAACTGCTGCTAATATAGTTTAGGATCACCCAGGTTTTAGGAAAAAATAAGTTTTCTAAAAAAATACAAAAAAATGTCCTACATTTGCTGCATACCTGATGAATCACAGTGTATATTTTTGATACATCAAACATCTCTAATTAAGTTAGCAAGAAAAAAGGTATGGTAAAAATAAAGTTAAATGTAGAAGGGGGTCAAAACCAAATTAAGTTGTCAAACTAGATTTTAATTTACAGGGTTTTTATTTATATTTTGCTACCCACTTTTAACTACAATCAAGAAGGATAGAAAAAAAAATCTTGTAAGTTTAAAAAAACTAAAAAAACACGCTTTTATATGCAACCGAACTAAAAATTAGAAAATAATTTTTCATTAAAAAAAAATATTGTCAATTCATAGTAAAAAGCGTGGGGTGCATTTTACTATTTTTCATAACTTTTCCATCATAGATATTGGCAAATATAATAATTATAACATTTAATATATTAAGCACCCACGCTTTTTACTATGAATTGACAATATTTTTTTAATGAAAAATTATTTTCTAATTTTTAGTTCGGTTGCATATAAAAGCGTGTTTTTTAGTTTTAAACTATTAATTATTTTTCATTTTTAGTTCGTTATATCAATTAATTTTTTAAAAATAAATGCTCCAGTTTATTCACTAAAAAATTTTTTCGCCATTTTGTCAAGAGTAGCAAAGTTTGGTGAATGTTGCCAACCAGATGGCAACCCAGGTGTTGTTTTTATAATATAATGGAATTTTTTTTCTGGCGATCAAACCAGGATAACGGGATACTGTTTGCAGATTATTGCATTGTCATGGGTCCTTAATACGTGTGCAAAGTTTCAAAGAAATCGAATAGCTGGAAGTTGGTTAAAATTAGGCTCAAAGATTCCGTTATAAAATTAAATTCTTTTTTACCTATTATCTTTAGAGCTTAACAAAAGAAAACAATAACCATTAAAAACTTAAGAAAAATTAAGAAGTAATCTGCTTTACCTCAACATTCTTTTGATGTTCATTTTGTTATACTTAAAAGATAACAGATAAAAATCTTTCATACAAGACGTTTTTCGGTTTTTTTCTTCATTGTACGTGCATGACAAAATATAAATGAAAACTCTGCACCTTAGCATGTTAATATTAACTATCTCAAATAAATAATAGATTTTTCAAACTTTTTAAATCAAATTTTCTAACGGGTAAATTTTTTCGATTCTCTAGACATTCACATTGTTTGGTTAAACGATAACACGATCCCATGTCATATAATCTTGGCGTGTATTGTTCCAAATAGAGTCCAGCAAATTGGCGAAGTGATACTTACCGTAAACTTTTTTACTAAAAACCTCTATACCGTTAATAAAAATGAGCAATGTCCGATTTAGCAAATAAGGAAAAACTAACAACAAACCCAAAGCATTATTGTGACAAAACATTTATTAAGTTAAGTGTCAATTAATTAGAACATAATATTAAATAATGAAGTAAATAAAATAGCTGCAAACAGTACAAGAAACAACAGGTGACAAGTAGTGACCAATAAGATTGAATTATTTACTTTTGGGGTGTTTGGTAAAAGACGGAAATCAAAATGGCCAAAATATTTTTCAGTACTTGAAAAAAGGTTAAAAAAATAAAGATGGTATAAATAATTAGAAATAATTACTTAGTCTTTGTTCAAGCCTAAAAAAATATAATTCCCCGTTCATCACAATTTTTATATTTATGATACCCAACTACTTGTTGAGTAATTTTTAGGACACAATTTATAAATATATGATTCACCATTTATAAATATTTTTGTTATTAATAAAAAAAGTTAATTAATAACTTTGCATGACGAATACTTTGAATTGGCCAAAATAATATCCGACTTTACCAACGAAACTGTTACCTTCGCTAGACAATGAATAAGGCTTTGGTGAGAGTGAGTTAGCATGCCTAGGGTGAACTCAATGATATGGTTAGTAGTGTAATAATATTATGCCTCTAATATGGACTTTGGTAAACTAAAAGCCTTAAAACGTAAATAAATCATTACTTAATACTTCAGATACCGGATGAGCAAGAAATTATGTAACAAAAAAACATAATGCTGTACAAATAGTTTATTTTAAGGAAAAATATATTTGTGACCTTTCATTTAATCAGGGTGGTCGTTTTTTGATTTTTTAAGGTTAAACCATAATATGATTATTTAATATAAATTTAATAAATGGTAGTTAAGAGTTTTGTAAGCCAATTAAACTGTTTTTTTTTAATAATTATTTAAATACACTCTTACAAACAGAAAACAATTCAATAATTTTCCTTCCAAATAGATATAAGAAAATATAAAAACACATTGATATAAAGGGATCGATTTATCGTATTATTGGTTTTGTATCTCAGATGTGTTTAACAAAATTTATATTTTAACGATAAAGTATTTTAATTTTAACTATGAAAAGTAAAACAGTAAGTATACAGTGTGTCCCAGGATAGGTGTTTCCAGAGGACTAATGGACCAAAAATTTTGGAACTTTTGGGAAAACTGATTGTATGGTCCAAAACTAATAAATACAAAATTTTACTTCGATTGATTATGTACACGGAGTTTAATTCGAAATATAAAAAATAACCAAGAGTAAAGTACCTTTAGTTTTAAAAATATGAGAAAAATGTATTAGTAAATGTTGTAGAGAATTAAATTTTATGCCAAAATTTAAAGTTAAAAGAATTAAAGTAAAAAATATATTTTTGTCAATGTTAACATTATGCATTAACACTTTTTAATATTTGGCTTGGAGCAACAAATTTAAAAAAATTATTGAAAACTATTAAATTTTCTTTTAAATTTTGCTTCCTTTTTTCTTGTTATAATACGTAATGTAAAAACTTAAAAATTAGCTTTATCACTTATATGCCTTGCCTTTAAATTTTGACCTAAAATAAAATTCTCTACAACATTTACTTTTACAATTTTGTTCTATTTAAAAAAAAAAAAGTAGCTTCTGGACATTTTTCATATTTTTACGTATACTCGCCCTGTATAATATTAGTCGCAGTAAAATTTTGTACTTCTTAGTTTTACACCATGCGAACAGTTTTCCCAATTTTTTTTTTTAATGCAAAAATGTTTGGTCCTTTTGTACACCTATCCTTGGACTTTTGGTTATTGTTATGAAGTGGATTACATATGAAACAATTGGTAATTTTAATTTTATGAAAAAGTATTTAATTATTGTCAATGCATACTGTAAAACCTTTTCTGATGTTGGTTTGTAAAAATGTTTTTTCACTCTACATTTATCTAAAATTAGACACAAAGGGTATACTTTTTTCACTTACTTCTTTTTTATTACCTTTAAAAATTATCGTAATCGTATATAAGGATATTATATTTTATAAGCAAACACATCAGATAAGCATAAAAATGTTTTAAAACCAAGCTGTTTACCAAAGTCCGATTGTAGGTTAGTTTCCGCCCTTTCAGCACCATTCAACGCCCTAAAAATGACCGCAGTTTTTAGCACATTAACCACTACCAGACAAACTATACCAAAGTACTTCCTTTTTCTTACCTTGACCATATTAAACAAAGAAACCAAAATGAATTGCTTATATATAATATAAAAGTATTGCAATTAAAAATTAACCTTTTAATTATTAACCTATCCATAGCCATTCAAATTATTGGCGATATTTTTTTGCCAGTTTTTCATCATTTATTTAAATTACTTTTAGTATTTCAATTTGTAACTAACCAGAACTAATCTGATCATATTAATAATTGATTGGCATCTGTTACTAGGATAAGATGCGACTTTTAAAGATTTTGAATCAAAAACACCAAAAAATAATAAGTCTTTTTTGCATAAATTACACAAAAAGTTTTTACATTTATAAATTAAATAATATTTAGATTTTCCTTAAAAGTAAATAAAATTTACAAGCTTTAGTTAAACAAAATGTCAAAAATTAGTAGTTTAAGCTTTCTGCTCTTCTCTCGTTTTTGAATTCGAGTTTCAGTAATAATTAAAGCTCTAGTAATAAAATAAAGGAAAATTTTAATAAATCGCATATTTTAGTTAATATATATTATTTTAACCATAAAAATACAGTTTAAATATAATTAATTGGGTAATAATAAAAACATAAAAATATATGCTTATTTTGTATACAAAAATTGTAGGTACATTATTTTAATTTTGATGCGAAAAAAAATGCAGTATATTTTTCTTGTGAATGTTAATAAAAAATATAAAAAAACCTTGAAAAAAATATTAAGTTACTCTTTAAAACACCAAGCACATCTGGCTATAATAGAGTTAATTTTAAAGTTAGGATTTATCTAAATTAAATATATTTTTTTTATCTGTAATAATTTAAATTCCAATGCACATTAAAGGTTTAGAAATCTCATCCCACAATACCCCAAAACACCTCCATCCATTCCACCATGCACGCCCTTAGTTAGGTGCTAGTCATATTCACCTCAGTCGAATTCAAAATCTAGCGAAAGCTAAGAAACATTGCAATCAAGGCTTAACAATCTAACCTTACTACTTTTTTGATACCCAGCTTTTTATTAAAAATATTTATCGAGAATCTTTTATTACTTAGGATTAAAAATTAAAATAAAAAGATGGGTACCAAAAGAGAACACAACTATAAACTAAATATACTAAAAAACCCAATATATATAAATATTAAAAAGTAAAAAAATAATAATGATTATTACACCATGATTTGTACAAAATATTCATAAAAATATAATTCTTATAGTACTACGTTGAAAATTAAGTACTAGAAAAATCAACAACTAAAAAGGAACTTCAAATTTTATAGTTATATATGTATATACCGGGTAACAACAACAACACAAGCAAGTCTTTCACTTTTTTTGAAGAAAACGATTAGTTTTTAAATGTTGGAAGAACAAATTATGTTATGAGACGCCAATTTTGAATAAAAGCAGCATCTGCCCATCACTTCCAGTTTTACAGGAAGTGATATGAAAACTATTATTATATTTAAAATCTGCCTGTTATAACACAATAAGAGGGTTAGTAACAATTTCGATTCCACCCGGTATATATAACATATACAGAGTGATTCACGGTCGATGGTAGGTTAGACGTTTATGGAAAACGGAACATAGAATTTTTCTGAAAATTTAGCATCTTACATTTTCTTACCTGTTCTATCGATCTAAAATTTTTTCAGCATTGCGACGTTGCCGCTTTTATCAAAATGTCCTAGAAACTTTATTTTTTTAAATGGAACACCCCTTATATTAACAAGTTTTTATATTCGCCCTTTTATTATAATACTTTTTTGTTACTATTGCCCTATACCTATCTCTATCGGTTTAGAGATAAAAAATAATTTGTGTTAAATATGGTCCAAACATGGCCCTAATTAAACTTAGGTAAATTAGTGCTCTCAATTCATGAAACGTTGATGTTTTTGTGGTAGTTTAGACAGACACGATGTATTTAATTTACACCGAGAAATCGACTCCATATCATACAGGGCGTGCTAAAATTACTATTATTTCTGTTATTCTTAAAAGGTGTCAAAAGTTCATTTTTTCAAATGAAACCTCCTGTATATTATTCAAAAAAATTAAAGATGAAGAAAAATGCTTTAAGATGACATATCATGTCCCTATACCTAAATCATCAAGTTTTCTTAATAAGCCGCTTTTTTGTGAAAAATTATTTTTTAAAGAATTTAATTTTAAGTAACCATGGAAATATCAAGCTTATGACACTTTGGTGACTTTTATAAGTAACTTATAAACAGTTATTGGCAGTCTTTAAAATAATCTTCCAAAATGAAACGTGATAAAAAAATGGGGTTGTTTTCTGTATTTTTAAAAAGAGAAAATATAGCTTTTTTATTTATGATGACACACTCAATGCTCAGAGATATCTCAAAATACTAAGGAAGACTGTTACCGTTTTTGTCGATAATTTGTCTTTAGAGGAATATAGGAATTCGTGGTTTCAACTGGACGGATCGCCAGCTCATTGTACCCAGGAAGTTTCCAGGGAACTTTACGAAATGTTTGACGATCGTTGGTTTAGGCTATTGGGGCCATGGGATTGGCAACCGAGATCACCCGATTTTACGCAACTTGACTTTTTTTGGGTATTTTAAAAAAATGATGTACATTACTCCACTGCCTACTAAAGAAGAACTGCGACGGCGAATAGTGCGGTGTATTGAAGATCTGGATCAAATTGAAAAAGCAACCACGAGTCGTGTACAAAAGTACATTTGAAAATGTTTAGAATGTAATGGTCATTGTCAGCATTTATTTTAAATTTGTTATTTTGTTTACAATTTTTTATTTTAATTCGTCCTAAGTATGTTATTTTCTGTACTTTCACATGTTAATTTAATTATTTTGAAGTCGTACAAACTTCCTCTCGTTCATTGGTCTTAATTCAGGATACATTTGGTTAAATTTAACTTCTGGCAATGATTGGAACACACTGTCCGTGTAAAATAAATAATTTCATAAAATTCAAAGTCACCAAACTGTCATAAGCTTGATATATCCAAGGTTTCTTAACATTAAATTCTTAAAAAATATTTTTTTACAAAAAAGCGGATTTATTAAAAAATCTTGATGATTTAGGTATAGGGACATACTATGTCATCTTAAAGCGTTCTTCTTCATCTTTAATTTTATTGAGTAATATACAGGGGTTTCATTTGAAAAAATGATCTTTTGACTCCTTTTAAGAATAACGGAAATAATAGTAATTTTAGCACGCACTGTATGATATGGAGTCGATTTGCCAGTGTAAATTAAATACATCGTGTCTGTCTAAACTACCACCAAAACATCAACTTTTCATGAATGGAGAGCACTAATTTACTTAAGTTTAATTAGGGCCATGTTTTGCACCATATTTAACACAAATTATTTTTTATCTCAAAAACCGATAGAGATAGGTATAGGGCAATATTAACAAAAAGTTTTATAATAAAAGGACGAATATAAAAACCTGTTAATATAGGGGTGTTCCATTTAAAAAAATAAAGTTTCTAGGACTTTATGATAAAAGCGGCAACGTCGCAAGGCTGAAAATATTTTAGATCGATAAAACAGGTAAGAAAATGTAAGATGCCAAATTTTCAGAAAAATTCTGCGTTCCGTTTTTCATAAATGTCTAACCTACCATCGACCGTGAATCACCCTGTATAAATATATATTAGCAAGATATTTTTATTTATTGATTTTTCTTTTGATGTCCCTTTTCCCTTTTTATCGACGAAAAACATTGACATACGAGAAAGGTGATAATAAGCTAAATTTTCATACAGGGTTTCTTAAAAAACTTGACATGACAATATTAAATGTAAAAATATTATTTAAGTACTTTTTTCTGTAATATTATCTCCTACCAAGTTTTAAGGTACACCCTGTATTTACCAAGTGAAAAATACGCAGATAAATTTTATTATTATCAACTTAAAGAGAGTTTTTTAATAAAAAAATTAGCAGATAATAATAAAATTTACCAAAAATTACAAACACCCCATAATTACCTTTAACCAAATGATAAATTGTAACCTTAATCCACATAGGTTTTTACGTTACGAAAGTAATAAAGAAAACCCTTAATCCAGTTAGTTGGTAAATGTTGGTTATGACACTAAGCAATTTTTGTATTAACTCTCTTAAATTTAGTTGACAATTTATATTTTCCTTTTTTTAAAAAGAGGCTATAAAAATTATTATGGTAAAATTGAATATAGTTTTAAACCTCTTTTTATTATCATTATTAATCTCTCAGAAAAATTTCACCCTTGGATAAAAAAATAATAAAAACTACTTATTTTACTGAAGCTATTTTAAAATGCACAAGTTGCACAGGGGTGTTCTGAAAAGGAACACAAATGTTCTTGATAAGAACACTGATGTTTTTGAAATGAACACTGATGTACTTGAAAAGAACACTGGTGTTTTTTGAAATAAAACCCTGGTACTCCAAAAAAGTAATACTGAAAAGAACACACTGGGGTTCCAAAAGAACGTAGATGGTCCAGAATTAACTACAAGAAGGCGGTTGTTTTTGAAAAGAACACCAATATTTTTGAAAAAAAAACGGGTTTTCTTTAGGGACCCAAAGTATTACACTGTGCCTCTAACGAATAAATAGTTTTAAAAATTTACTGTTACTTCAACCTAACATATTTATCTTTTTTCCTAATTATTATACTTAACACAACACACCTACATTTGTGGCGCCGTTACGTTGATTTGAAATAATTATTAGTTTAAAAAATTGAATATTGATAATATTTAATTACTTAGAGGTAACTATTTCTAAAATTTACGCTTTTGCCTATAAACTTAATTTTTTTATATACTTTTGTGGGTAAAATTTTTTGAGTAAATAATTTTAAAAAATGTTTAAAATTTAAAAAAAACTTAAATAAAATCTTAATTGACATTTATATCGAAAAGTTTTAAGGAAATGTTTTTTACGCTGATAAAAGGTTTACAAACGATTTAATAACAATGAAATTGACCTGGAATGTCAAAAAATCACAATCTGTTAAATATTTGACGGTATCAGTCTTTTAGAACGAGCCAACACCTTTCGAAACATACCATACCCAGAGATATAAAAAACCTGTAAAGAATTAGTTGCAAAACAGCAATTTAACATATAAGGATATTACTAAGGGCGATTAACGAGCGCGTTAAGGGTTATTATCAAGCTTTACAGATTTTTTTATCTCTACTGTAGAAATATCATTTGCAATATCGATGTTAAAATATCAATCCATCCCATAATACACCCTCTGAGCTCCAGCACGGTAGATGTGTTTTTAAGACAATAATAATATACTGAAAGAACATATATCTTTGTCTTTAGTTATTTTTGAGCTTTATAGGGTTACTGTCAAAAAAAAACGCGACTAACCCGAAGCTTACGTCAAGAACTAAACCAAGTATTTTATATCATAAATAAGTTGTGTTTATATATTTTTTAATAAAAAATCTTTTTACAATCGCAACTATAACGCATTTTTAATTGAATTCCAAAGAAAATACCAAAAAATCAAAATGTATTTTAATTAAAAATAAAATCTCCCTGTTGAGCGTCATTTGAGCCTAACCTAACTTAAAAAAAAACATAACGACTAGATACTAACTTACACAAGAAGCTGCCGTTTAGAGCTGAGATAAGTAAATTTAATTAATTTACCTAAATTTTATTTAAACTATACAACTTATTTAATTAATCGATAGTAAATTTATTTCCTAAACTATGCAACAGATAAATGAATTTACCATTTGTCTTTAACTTACTTCTTCAAAAGGAAAAAATATCAGAAAAAACCCAGTATTAATATGATTTTTTAAAAAAATTTAAGAATTAATGAGAAAAAAATGGAGATAAAGATTTTAAAAATTTTATGTTATTTTATAGTAAATTTTATAAAAAATATATTTTATAGCTTATGGAATTGTCATTTTTAAGGCACTTATATTTTAGTAGTATTTAAAAAAATAAAATCTGTTATTTTTATTGAAAAATAACGACAGCGTTTCTGTCGTTATTTGTTTTCGTTTACGTTATTTTCAATTGAATCAACAGATTTCAATTAATTATGACCTAACCTATATAAACAATTCTTATACTATTAAGTTATAAAAAAAGTATTGGAATGTAAATAGTATTGTTTTAAAGTACTAAAACGTATTAAACTTAATAGTAAATTGAAAACATCAACAAAAATTTATATTATTTAGACTCTTAAACTATAAAAGCAAAATTGTACAAATTAATCGTATAAAGCTGTTTTAAGCACAAGGAAAGGGGGTCCCGAAATGTCTATAAGATATTTAAAAAGCGATTCAATCAGGAATTTTAGAAATATCCGCAACATTTAGCAACACCCTGTATACGTAAATAGCAGTGTATGAGCAGCCGTTTTTTGTTTTTATATACAAATCAAAAACTAATAGAAAATATAAAGGGTAAAATAAATTATTTTTATAAAACAAAAAGGCACAAAAATAAAGAAAAAAACAATATTTAGAAATATAATTATTTGTGGCTGGCTACATTGCCTATTTATTTCGTAAAAAGAATTGCCCAAATATTTTTATTTTAAGGTTTTTATATACAAGTTGATATATACATGTTTAGTTTCCTTATTTGTTGCTCCCTCAATATATAACGTTATACTTATTATAACGATAACCAATATTTTACTGAGTAATTGTTTTTTTTATAATAATTATTTATTATAGAGTATTTTTAACAAAAGTATTAGCGCAAAATTCTCTGTAATATCACTCACTTATAGCGACAGTTTTAAACTTTTTTGAAAAATATTAACATATAACGTCTCGTCTCATTCATCGGTGAATCATTCGTTGTGTACAATTGTTTTTTAAAGTAATGAGATACGTCTGCATGTTGCCAAGTTGCCTTTTTCGTCAAAGCTCTGCAGAAATTATATTTTTTTGTTTAAAGGCCGCCTACAGCAAAAGGTAACACGGCAATAAAAATTGTATCATTTTTTTAGATTACCACGAAGTACCATTTTGTATAGAACTGTGTCAAAAGCTCAGGTATCATACTCTCTGTTATGTTACATATTAGGATAGAAATGCTGATAAACAGGCAAAGCATTTGCTGCAACCGAGCTGGCCGCCGTAGTAGGGACATAAGCCCTTTTAGCAGAAGCTGCCTGCTCTTGAAAAGCATCCCCATAGCTACGCTTCATCGCAACATGAGGCACCATAGGCACCATGCTCGCTGGCGGAGGCTGCGCCTGGAGTAAGTGCTGGGGATAAGCCGCTGAAAGAGGCGTTCTCGTAGGCATAGTAAGAGGAAGGCGTGGGGGAGAACTAGATAGGGGTGTGGAGGAAACAAATGATGAGGTAAAAACTGCATCTGAGAAGCTACGGGGGAGGAGGAGCTTTCGCGGCACTTCCAGGCGATAACGGACCTGCTGACCCACCGAGCATGGCGAAATTATGCTGGGCGGCCAGGTTATGCTGGGCAGCCAGGTTATGCTGGGCTATTTGCCCCATGAGTATCATTTCGTTTTGGACCTGAGCTTGACTTTGTCGAGCGAGCAGGCTCTGCTGCGCAATGAGTTGAGCCTGCTGTTGCGCGTGGAGGAGGGCGGGGTCCCAGAGGGGTGATTGCGCGGGAGGGGGTACGTGAGTGGGCGGCAACGGTAACATACCGGTACTTAGTAGAGCGGGCGCCGGGGCGGCTGTTTTGGCAGGAGAAGTTGGGGCGGGAAGACCTGGAAAAGAGAAAAGGGTTAAGCTATAGTTTGTAAAAATGGGCTCGCAAAATACACGCATACAACACTTTGCCTCTGCATAAAAAACAAATTAAACAGGATGTTATTATTTAAATCTCACCTCCAGTTAAAACCAGGTTCATATCTTCACCAGAACACTGGAACACTTCGATATAGCGTTGCTTCTTTCCGAAAATCATATACCGATGGTGTTTTTGTTGAGCTGTTATAAATGCTGACTGCTCAGAATCCATTTGAATGAAGGCTTCACCACTAGGTTGACCCTAAAAATAAAAATTTGTAAATATTATCCTATTATAAGCTATTCATAGGATTTTATCATTTTACAGCTGCAAGTGGTGTGTCATCAGAATTACTTTATCCTTGTGCCGTGATATGCAGTATCTGCATGTTTCGGTACTAGCACAACCAAAGAATACTGATCCATAAAACGTCACAAGTAAGATTTCAGCGTACCCCTTAAATTTTAGTACCTACCCTGACCACCACCTTACATGGCGTTTGGCACCGGACCAATCAGAATTGGCCATGAAGCCCATGTCGAGTTTCTATTGGTCGATGCCCACCGACATGTAACAGATTGTAGACTTTCGCTATCTTGTGGTCAGGCTAGGTAGTAAAATTTTAGGGTACGCTGAAATCTCACTTGTGACGTTCTATGGATTAGTATTCTTTGGCACAACGTTCACAGAAATTGGGAATAAAATGGCTTAGACATCTAATGGCCTAGCACTCACAATATCTAGTATCTTACCTGTGCATTATACACCATATGAACACCTTGATACACTATGTTCTTTGCGAAGTCGCCCAGGAAATCTAGGATATGCTCCACTTTGGGATTCGTAAGGAAGTCCACGGAGTCTGATGCAATCTTTCCGTGTGCCGGAGGTAATAACATGCTGCGGGAGAAGTGGATAGTTCGTTAGGGGAATCTGAGGAACTTGGGGCGTTGGAGGTGGGTCCATCATTGATCGGTTCAATACCTGAAAAATACAATTGTGTTAATTCAGTTACAGTAAAATCTCTGTTATCTAACAATAGTAAAAACCGATATTTTAAATCTCCGTTATCTAACAAAATTAAAAACCGATATTTTGTTTAAAATTTTTGATCAATGATTTAAAAACAACTAGTACATTCTATTAAATGAAAAAATAAAAGGCTTGTCATTTCTATTATTGGATATTTGGTAAAAGACCATGACTAAGGCAAAATTGATAGAGCTGTTATGTTTCGGCAGCGAAATCGGTCGTGACATTTTACTCTAAAACGTTACATGATTAAACAACGTCTGTAAATCGTCTAGAAATATAGAAAAATCACTGCACAGCCCACCAATGGTTCTCTGCGCATCGGCCAATATTTAATCTTCACCACTGTCCTACAGAGTTAACTGCTCAACATTCTAAATAAAGGACATGGCGCAAATACCATAAGGCTCACAATTGACATAATGCAAGTATCAAACTGAGCGGGTTTCGTGACAATTTAACCATTTTTGACACAATGTTCAAAAATTGCATGTAAAACATTTGCTATTAATATGAATTTAAAATCCCTAAAAAATATTTTTTTCTGCAATTTACCTGTTGAACTTCGGCAGTCGTTGACCTAAACAACTCGATGTACCGTGACCCGATCACTTCACGATGCTTCGCTAGTGCTTTCGGGGCGTCCGATTCGTCCGCGAAGAGGACAAAGGCGTCGCCAGTGGCGCGTCCGTCTGGCTTCCGAACAAATAAGACCCCATCTGCGCCGTCTTGGACATGACATGGTTGGTCGCCTGAGCTGAAGAAATCGAGCTGAAGAAAATGGAAAAAATTATAGAAATATATTAGCAAGGTATCTACAGCTAACATGCTATACAAATATATTTATGGTGGTACATCAGACCTGCTATATCTATAATGATTAGAGATACCTACCACTTGTTGCGCAGAGCAGTCATAGGGCAAGCCGCGCATGCGCACTATGACCGCTGCGCCCCTGCTGAGGAACGCCAGCGCTTCGCAGCTACTGCCTCCAGCTACCGAAGAAAATCCTCGCCTGTGGCTCGGTAGACTTCAATGTACCTTTGGCCGATGTGATGTTTGTGCCTCTTCAGCGCTATGTCTCTGTGCTCCTGCGATACGAATCTGACTAACGCCTCGCCGTTTCGTCGTCCCAGATTTGAAAGGCAAAGGGCTACTCCACCTCTGAAAGTGAAATGGATAATTAAATAATCAAAAATGACACAATTCGTTTTGGTCTGATGTCAGGGCCAGGTCTTATGGCAAGTAAAATTTTTTTTTATTCGGTTTAAACTAAAGTAAGGGGGTCGCAAGTAGAGAAGATGCCAGGGCGTCACCACTTCTGCCTCACTTTTAATTATTTTCCTTTTTGTTGCTCGCACACGATGTAAACGACGCGTTTAGGCAGCGAAAGTTGATTGCCGTCTTTATTTGTATGACGCTTGTGGCATCTTTGTAACTGGGTTTTGAGTCTACATATTAACCCTAAAAATAAAAATCATAATCATAACCTATAAACTTGTTGGGCTGTGACGCAACGGTTTAAAACCTACATTTTCTTGCTTCATGTTTATATCGTCATTTTGGGCTACGGGTTGAACCACTGAGACGAATATGGTTAACAAGAAAATATGACTTAAGTGTGTTTTTAAACATGATGAGGCGATAATTCGAAAAAACAATTTTTCGAATAAACTCACATAATTGCCTTTAAAGGTTAGTGGGTCAATGAAATACGGAAATATAAAATTATGCGTACGATTATTTTAGGGAAATACGCAGTATTCGGGCATAAATTTATTTAAAGTTCAGAGGGCAGGGGCCTAGGTCGCGTATTAAAAAAAAACATGAGCACAATAAGCACTGAGCAAATGAGGAGTGTTCATTAAAAAAGAGACATGTCCCATGTCTAGTTACATACAGTGCATTTTTTTAATGTCGCCCCCCTTTTATTTTTTGAACGAATCAATTTAAAAAAGTTAAACTTGGGGATATAAAATTGATGCATAAATACTATCTTTTAGAGTGAAATTGACTAATGAAAATTTTAAAATGGCGGCTGGGTGCCGTTCCCGAAAATACAGGGTGTCCCATCGGGAACTTCTGCGATCGATTTCTCCAAAAGTAGCTTTAAACCATTTTGAAAATTTGGTAACAATATAATGTCAGTGGGGAACATACAACTAAAATATTTTTACAGCTCTACCACTTCCGGTTATACCGGAAGTTTATGTCAACTTCCTTATTTTAAATAAAACACCCTATATATTATTTATTTTTAGATTCTGCTTAAAATTCTAAACATAATTTATGTATAATGTTCTATACCTAAGTCCAACCGTTTTTGACTTATTAATGTTCTATACCTAAGTCCAACCGTTTTTGACTTATTTTAAATTTTATCTAAAAATGACGTTTGCAACCATTACATAACCATCAATTTTCTCTAAACAAACGCCTTTAATATAAGTTGGGGTTGGGTTTCTTGTGGAGAAAAAACTACTCTAGCAGACTGTATTGATATTTTTACAATTAATAAATACAGAGTGGTCAAAAATAATCGTTAAAAATTATTACGGCAAAAACCTTAAAAGTCAATTTTTTAAAGGCAATCCCTTATCTTTTTTTACCTCATCCCATTAAGCATCAAAAATAGCGATAAGTTTGTAAAGGGATGTCTATTCCAAAAATTTATAGTTTTCGAAATATTAACAATTTAATATTTATCTATTCTAACAATGCTTTTAAATACGGCTTAGTTTTGCTTCTAGTTGGCCTTGACAACAAAATGCGGCTTGATGCGGCGTCACAGCCAACTACCCCGTATCTACCCGTACTTAAATGCATTGTTAGAATAAATAAATATTAAATCGTTAATATTTCAAAAACTATAAATTTTGAAATAGCCTAATAGGATAAGGTAGGTAATAAAAGATAGGGGTTTCCACTTAAAAAAATTAACTTTTAGGTTTTTGCGTGATGGTTTTCAACGTTTATTTTTGACCACTCTGTATTTATTAATTGTAAAAATATCGATACAGTCTACTAGAAACCCAACCCCAACTTATATTAAAGGCTTTTGATTATAGGAAATTGATGGTTATGTAATAGCTTGCAAACGTCATTTTTGACATAAAATTTAAAATAAGTCAAAAAACGGTTGGACTTAAGTATAGAACATTACACATAAATTAGGTTTAGAATTTCAGGCAAAATCTAAAAAATAATTAATATATAGGGTGTTTCATTTAAAATAAGGAAGTTAACATTAATTTCCGGTATAACCGGAAGTGGTAGAGCTGTCAAAATATTTTAGTTCTATGTCCCACACTGACATTATATTGTTTCCAAAATTTTAAAATTTTCCAAAGCGTACCTTTCGAGAAATCGATCGCAGCAGTTCCCGGTGAGATACCCTGTATAACTATAACCCTAAAATATAAAGACCTTCACCTAATACAAAATGGCGGTACTTTAAAAATTACCTAAATACCTGATTTGGATGGCCATATTTTCGAAACTAATAAATTTAGATGTACCAAATGTGGTGTTTTCTTAAAGCTAAGATCTTTTTAATGGTGATACTAGTGATAAGATACAAGGTAGAAAAAAAAGTATATATTTTTTAATGAAACAACTTATATATTATATAACCATTAAAAAGATCTTTAAAAAAGCTTTGAGAAAATATCACATTTAGTACATCTAACTTTAATAGTTTTGGAAATATGGCCATCAAATCAGGTTAAATTAAATCGTTGTATTTTGGCGTAAGGAAATTTTAGTACCAATTTGTACAGACCTTTTAGTGAAATCCGGACGGCCCAAATAAACCGAAAAGTAACGAATGTAAAGCAACTTTTTTATGCGAATTAAAACGTTTAATCAAAAATATCTCAAAAATGGTTGCTCGTAGGGTTATCTATTAAGTATACCTTTTTCCTGCAAAAAATGCGAAATAATAAAAACTATTTACTAGAATCATACTATACCGAGGCAAAAAAGAGTTTTAACACTTTAAAGCTAAGCAAAGGACTGCAGGTGGCTCCCTCTAGATTTAACAGCAAAAATATGACTAGCTTTCAATATTTCTTATTTTAAGAAGCTTCCTTATACCAAATTTTCTAAAAAAAATTCAAATAAAATATTAAATTAAAAAAAAAAACTAAAATAAAGTGGAAACTTTGAAATTCTGTATCTCGCAAACGATAAACTTTTCGACTAACGTACTGCGTTTGATCGTTATATTTTTGGCCCAAGAAGTATATATTAGCATTTTGTATAGACCTTTTAGAGACACCCTGTATATCAAATTTTAAATAAAAGAGAAAAAAATAAGAAGTGAAAATCACTGCTTTCAGGAGAAACTAGTAATATACCAAACAGTGCCGTATTATCCATTAGGCTGACAAGGCTACAGCCTAGGGCGCCATGAAAAAAATAGGCGCCAGATAGGGGAGTAATAGGCGCTAGACAGAGGAGTTTTTAAAAAGTTTAGGTCGGGTGGCTATTAGAAGAAATTCGTCTGTGAATAAGGTGGTTTGAAATAAATGAAATAGGCGCAAAAAGGAGGGAATGACTTTTTTTTTTGTTTTTTTGGTCATAAAATTTCATTTCGGGTGGTGAAAGCCTAGGGCGCCTCATAGGGTTAATACGGCCCTGATACCAAAGGACATTGCTATTGGACATTTCCAATTTTAATTAATTCAAAAGTGATTTTCATAATTTCATATTGATTTCGATAGAGATAATAAAAGAGATTTCAAAATTGACAAATAACGATTTTTAATAAAATGTGGACATGCTCCTAATCTGCATACAAGCAGATTCCGACAAAAGTCTGTCAAGCACAGAAATTGTATCGTAAGAACGCCGTTAGAGAAAAATTTTGACCAGTTTTTTAAAAGAAATTTATATAAAAAATTAAGATAGTTGGTAGTAATTTTTACTTTTTTATGATAAGAAGTTATCTGTACGACAATAAAATATGTTTCAAGCTGTTTTGCTTTTAAAGATAAAGCGTAAACCACAGCAATATTAAACTATCACCAGAGACAAGAATGAGACGAGCAACTAAATGTAAATAAATTATCCGAGAGAGAGATAACTGCTGGGCCTTCCTTGTCTGTCTTCAAGGAAGGTAAACGCAGATGGCGCGTGAGTCGACTTTATCGTTTGCCCGCCAAATTCAAATTATATAGCTGTGCTATTTTTGCCCTTAATGTTAGGTACTTGTTTTTGTTTCCTATTAATATAAAATATTGGGGTTTAGTTCAATAATTACACACACCTAATTAAAAATGTCATTTATTTGGTTTTTATAAAGATTTTTTCTTACAGATAACCATGTCAATATTACCTTAAATTATCTGTTAGAAAATGTACACAACACAACAATAATAACACACACATGTAACTGAACGAAGCATACTGA